>CM053034.1:17163897-17253897 GCA_028564925.1 Lithobates sylvaticus
GGGTCAGTGACTCAAGAAAAGGCATTAGCGTTACAGCCAGGCAATAAGGATTCCTGGAAGGAGAGGTCAGCAGTGGCAGCCATTATAATTCTGTCATGACGTGTTTACTGTAATATATGAAACACAGCAGTTATTATCATTCCCAAACACTGAAATCCTTCCGCTGTTGTTATGTAACTAGCAGAGCAAATCTCCTGGGCCGCTCCCAGAGTGACCCGCTCACATGAGGCGAAAGTGCATTCCACTTCTGACTGTGTACACAGCGATATCGGCTGAGTCATTACAGCAAGTGCACAGCCGCAGAATAAGCAACCCCCCCCCGTCTATGTTTAAAGTGCACCTGTCATTTTATGTTCATTCCATGCTAAGTAATGTGTCAGTGTAATGCCCCGGTCACACGGTCGGAAATTCCGACGGAAAATGTCCGATCGGACCATGTTGTCGGAAAATCCGATCGTGTGTGGGCTCCATCTGACTTTTTTTAGACGGAAAAAATTTGAGGTCCTGCTCTCAAATTTTCCGACAACAAAGTCCGATCGGACTTTTTCCGATCGTGTGTCGAGAATTCCGAGGGACAAAATGCCACGCATGCTCAGATCAAATTAGGAGACCAAACCTATTGGCTAATAGCCTCTACGTAGTTCCGTCGTACGCAACGAACGTCACCACGTTCAGAATGATCAGATTTTCCGACAACTTTGTCCGACCGTGTGTATGCAACACCAGTGTCGGACAAAATCCGTCGGAAAAAATCCGATGGATTTTGTGGTCGGAATTTCCGACCGCGTGTACGGGGCATTACACCTCCGGGTATCTAGAAACTCTCACAGAGACCACAGTACTCCCCATGACAATGCCTTCATCTGCTTTTCCCTCCAGAAGGACAGCGCCGCCTTTGTTCAGGCATCCTCCAGGGTCACATCTTATACCAGTAAAACTGGTCCAAAACATTGAGGGCCCATTCAGTTCAATCCAGTCCACTGGGGTGTGTTAAAGGGTACATTTACTTTAGCATAGCTCCCAACTGTCCCTGATTTCGAGGGACTGTCCCTGATTTGGAGCAATGTCCCTCTGTCCCTCATTTAGGGTTGCCACCTTTTCTTCAAGTCAAACCTGAACACTTCAGCGTCGCACAGCAATTTGTTTTCATAGTATGCATAGATAAACTATGCATAGATGTTGCTATTAAATAACATTCCTAGGCATTTGAAGTTAATCACAACAGTCCCCCTTTACATCAGAGTCCACCGAGTTCCCCCTTTACATCAGAGTCCACCAAGTTCCCCCTTTACATCAGAGTCCACGGAGTTCCCCCTTTACATCAGAGTCCACGGAGTTCCCCCTTTACATCAGAGTCCACAGAGTTCCCCCTTTACATCAGAGTCCACCGAGTTCCCCCTTTACATCAGAGTCCACAGAGTTCCCCCTTTACATCAGAGTCCACCGAGTTCCCCCTTTACATCAGAGTCCACCAAGTTCCCCCTTTACATCAGAGTCCACGGAGTTCCCCCTTTACATCAGAGTCCACAGAGTTCCCCCTTTACATCAGAGTCCACCGAGTTCCCCCTTTACATCAGAGTCCACCGAGTTCCCCCTTTACATCAGAGTCCACCGAGTTCCCCCTTTACATCAGAGTCCACCGAGTTCCCCCTTTACATCAGAGTCCACCGAGTTTCCCCTTTACATCAGAGTCCACCAAGTTCCCTCTTTACATCAGAGTCCACAGAGTTCCCCCTTTACATCAGAGTCCATCGATTTCCCCCTTTACATCAGAGTCCACCGAGTTCCCCCTTTACATCAGAGTCCACAGAGTTCCCCCTTTACATCAGAGTCCACAGAGTTCCCCCTTTACAACATAGTCCACAGAGTTCCCCCTTTACATCAGAGTCCACAGAGTTCCCCCTTTACATCAGAGTCCACAGAGTTCCCCCTTTACAACATAGTCCACAGAGTTCCCCCTTTACATCTGAACTCACAGGGTTCCCTTTCACTGTAAGGGGGGACTCTGCAGACTCTGATGTAAGGGAGAACTCTGGGGACTCTAACATAAGGGATGCTCTGGTGTACAAAGAGGACTTTGATGTAAGGGGAGCTCTGATGTAATGAGTGCTCTGCGAACCCTGATTTACCTTAGCGTACTCACTTAGAGGCAGGAGAGAGATGGGGGAAGACTTATTCCAGTCTGAATAATGTGTCCGGGTCTCAGACAGTCTGAAACCCGGACGCATGATTCCAAACCCGAACTGTCCGGGTGAATCACGAACAGGTGGCAACCCTACCCTCATTCCTTCTCATTTGTCCCTCATTTTGGTCTGATCCGTATAGTTGTATATAAAATGCACTTTTTATCTTTCAAAAAGTGTTTCCCAGCGCTAAACCTTTCATCCAAATTCTAAATTGCTGCATTTGTAAATTCCAAAAGCCAATATAAAGGAATAGTAGTGGTAAAAAAACACTTGTGGGTTTAACCAATCTTTTTTTGTTGTATAATTCTCCTTTAAGAGGGCGTGGCAGGGGGTGTGCCCTATCCCTGCATACTTTTGGTAATAGGTGTCCCTCATTCCCATTTCAGAATGTTGGGAGGTGTGGGGAAGTCCTACAACACAGGTGTATTAGCTTACTGCATCTGGATGCCATTCAAAATGATACAGATGACTGATCCCATATTGTGTGTCATGGTTTCATCCTCTGAACACCACGTCACTATTAAGTCCTGTAGTCATATAGGGGTTGAACAATGGAAGCATAGTCAGGACTGGTGCAAGGATTTTTGACACCCTAGGCGAAACCTAATTTTGCACCCCCCCTGGTTGACTCCGCCCCCTTTTCCCTGCCCATGTGAATCCCACCTTTTTAATAAAGCGTCCATCAAATGTAGCCTCACCAGCGCACATCAAATGCAGCCTCACCAGCGCCCATCAAATGCAGCCTCATCAGCGCCCCTCGAATGCAGCCTCACCAGCACCGATCAAATGCAGCCTCACCAGCAACCATCAAATGCAGCGTCACCAGCAACCATCAAATTCAGCCTCACCAGTGCCCATCAAATGCAGCCTCACCAGCGCCCATCAAATATAGCCTCACCAGCGCCCATCAAATGCAGCCTCACCAGCGCCTATCAAATATAGCCTCACCAGCGCCTATCAAATGCAGCCTCACCAGCGCCCATCAAATGCAGCCTCACCAGCGCCCATCAAATGCCGCCTCACCAGCGCCCATCAAATGCAGCCTCACCAGCGCCCATCAAATGCAGGCTACCAGCGCCCTTCAATGCAGCCTCACCAGCACCCCATCAAATGCAGCCTCACCAGCGCCCATCAAATGCCGCCTCACCAGCGCCCATCAAATGCAGCCTCACCAGCGCCCATCAAATGCAGGCTACCGGCGCCCTTCAACGCAGCCTCACCAGCACCCCTCAAATGCAGCCTCACCAGCGCCCATCAAATGCAGCCTCACCAGCGCCCATCAAATGCAGCCTCACCAGCACCCCTCAAATGCAGCCTCACCAGCACCCATCAAATGCAGCCTCACCAGCACCCATCAAATGTAGCCTCACCAGCACCCCTCAAATGCAGCCTCACCAGCACCCATCAAATGTAGCCTCACCAGCGCCTATCAAATGTAGCCTCACCAGCGCCTATCAAATGTAGCCTCACCAGCGCCTATCAAATGCAGGCTACCAGCGCCCTTCAATGCAGCCTACCAGTGCCCATCAATGAATGTTTGCTTGCTGTGGGAGTCGGGACACAGACAGTCCTTCACCACTGCTGTGCCTCTGACACTATGTGTGAACGGAGGGATGGCTGCCTGCTGATGCTGAGAGTTAGTTGCTTGCTGCAGAGAGAAGAGAGTAGGAAAACCAGTGGCCGGGCGCCCTAGGCGGCCGCCTAGCACCGGCCCTGAGCATAGTGCAGCAGGGTAATAAGCATCTTACACTGTGGGTTGTACGAGAAAAAAGTCCCAGATAATTGCATCCACATAAGCATTGTGGATGCCGGGATCTCCCTCCTCTACACTATTGTATTCTGACAGCAGGGACCCTCCCCTATCAGAATACACAGATCAGTGCTGCAGCCATTGGCTGGGGTCAGTGGTGTATCCTTAATGAGCACAGGTCGAGGATTACATCCAACAGAGTTTCCTTCACTTTTTCTACTTCAATCTTTCAACCCACACCCAGACTCTATAAAGGGGAGACACTGATAGGGATATTGATGGGGACCCCGATGTAAGGAGGGACTCTGGTGGGGACCCTCACGTAATGAGAGACTCTTGATGTAAGGAGGGGGGAGACTATGACAGGGACCCTGATGTAAGGGGAGGCTTTAATAAAAGGGTGGGGACCCTGACGTAAAAGGGGGGACTATAATGGGGACCCTGACATAAGGGGGGACTCTAATGGGGAACCTGCTGTAGGGGAAGACTAATAGAGACCGTGATGTAAGGGGGGACTCATAAGAAAGGGGGAACTCTGATGAGGACTCTGTCATAAGGGAAGATTCTGATAGGGACCCTGGCATAAGCAGGGTCTCTAATGGGGATCCTGATATAAAGAGAGACTCTACTGTAGACCCTGGTGTATAGGGGGACTCTGATGGGGACCCTGATGTAAGGGGAGACACTAATGGAGACTCTGATGTAAGGGGGGGGGGGCTGTGACAGGGACCCTGATGTTAGGAGGGACTCTGATGGGGACCCTGACATAAGAGAGGACACTAATGGGGACCTTGACATAAGGGGGGACTCTAATGGGGAACCTGATGTAGGGCAAGACTCTAATAGAGACCCTGATGTAAGGGGGGAAAATAGAAGAAAGAGGGAACTCTGGTGGGGATGCTTACATAAGGGAGGATTCTGATAGGGACCCTGACATTAGGGGGACTCTGACAGGGACCCTGATGTTAGGAGAGACCCTGATGTAAGAGAAGACTCTAATGGAGACCCTGATGTAATGGGGACACTGATGGTGACCCTGATGTAAGGGGAGACTCTGACAGGGACCCTGATGTTAGGAGAGACCCTTATGTAAGAGAAGACTCTAATGGAGACCCTGATGTAATGGGGACACTGATGGTGACCCTGATGTAATGGGGACACTGATGGTGACCCTGATGTAAGGGGAGACTCTGACAGGGACCCTGATGTTAGGAGAGACCCTTATGTAAGAGAAGACTCTAATGGAGACCCTGATGTAAGAGGGACACTGATGGTGACCCTGATGCAAGGGGGGACTCTGACAGAGACCCTGATGTTAGGAGAGACCCTGATGTAAGAGTAGACTCTAATGGAGACCCTGATGTAAGGGGGGGCCTCTGATGGGGACC
This sequence comes from Lithobates sylvaticus, assembly GCA_028564925.1. Lineage (NCBI taxonomy): Eukaryota > Metazoa > Chordata > Amphibia > Anura > Ranidae > Lithobates > Lithobates sylvaticus. The sequence goes on from CM053034.1 coordinate 17,169,222, forward strand.
TTGGCATAAGGGGAAACTCTAATAGAGACCCTGATGTAAGGGAGACACAGATGAAAGGGGGAGCTTTGATGTGGACCATGACATAAGGGGGGACCCTGACATAGGGGGCACTGTAATGGGGACCCTGATGTAAGGAGAGACTCCAATGGAGACCCTGATGTAAGGGAGGACTCTAATGGGGTCTCAGATGTTATTGTGGACTCTGCCAGGATTCTGATATTAAGGGACGGAGACTTTTTTCAGCCATTTTTTTGTAAATTATAAAGTGTGGCCATCATACTGACAAGATTGGAGACCCCGGGACACGGGCAGCTGGAGAGGTAAAGCAGGCCATACACTCATAGATTTCTTTCATTCAGCATGAATTGACAAGCTACAATAGCTATTGTATTCTGACACCCAGCACCCACCACTGTCAGGATACACAAATAGTGGCAATTTCTCTCTGCCTTCTTTGACAAAAGCCAATTCTTCTCTTGCAGGGAACTGGTGTTCTTTGGTTAAAGACCTTCTGGGGGCTGTTTAAAATGATCACATTCACATATATCAGGGGTGTCCAAACTTTCTAATCAAAGGGCCTATATACTGTCCTTCTGACTTTAGAGGGACCGGACTGTGCCCAATGGGAGTAGATGTCCTGGCATCCAGTAGGAGTAAACAATGCTCTATCTTTGGTGTCAGTGGGAGGACAAGAGCCCCATTATTGGTGTCAGTGGGAAGAATAGTGCCCCATTGTTAGTGTCATTAGGGGAATAGTGCTCCATCGTTAGTATCAATGGAAGGAATTCTGACCCAATCGTTGGTGTCAGTGGGAGGAGTTGTGCCCTTTCGTTGGTGTCAGTGGGAGGAATAGTGCCCCATTGTTGGTGTCAATGGAAGGATTAGTGCTCCATTGTTGGTGTCAATGAAAGGAATAGTTCCCCTATCATTGGCATCAGTGGGAGGAATAGTGCTCCATCATCGGTGTCAGTGGGTGACAGAAACCATGAAATCAGGCGGAGACAGAAGTACAGTTAAATCACACTTTAATAATAAAAGTAAAAAGAACAAAACATAGTCAAAACATAGCCAAAGTTCAGTAACCGCAATGGATAGTCAGCCAAGCCAGAAGTCAGGAATCAATTTAGTGGAACAGCAAGCAGGATCTGGAGCCAGAAGGGATGTCAGCAAAGCAAGTCTTGAACAGGATCGCAGGAGAGAGTCTCAGTTTCTGTGATGTTGACTAAGGCAAAAGCAGAGATCCTCTGGACTGGTCGGCTTAAGTAGGCAGGACTGACGAGCAGGATATCATCAACAGCTGAGTAACTGTGGAGAGATAGGAGCTGGCAATTAGCCGACAGCTGAGAGGCCAGCTCAGAGAAGGAAGGGCTGAGCCCAGCCCTGACAGTGGGCGGAATAGTGCCCCATCATTGGCATGAGTGGGAGGAATAGTGCTCCATCATTGGCATGAGTGGGAGGAATAGTGCTCCATCATTGGTGTCACTGGGAGGATTTGTGCCCTTCCGTTGGTATCAGTGGGAGGAATTGTGCCCCATTGTTGATGTCAGCGGGCAGAATAATGGTCCATCGTTGGTATCAATTAAAGGAATTATGCCTCATTATTGGTGTCAATGGAAGGAATTGTGCCCCATCATTGTGTCAGTGGAAGGAATTGTGCCCCATCGTTGGTATTAATGGAAGGAAATGTGCCCTTTTGTTGGTGTCAGTGGGAGGAATAGTGCCCATCATTGGTGTCATTTGGTGTCATTTGAAGGATTAGCGTAGCATGGTTGGCGTCAATGAAAGGAATTATGCCCCATTGTTGGTGTCAGTGGATGGAATAGTACCCCAAGGGCCGGATGAAGGCAAGCAAAGGGCCACTTTGCAGTTTGAAGACCGCTGACATGTATGACTACATATATAAAGACTACAGTTTGCCTTTAGGGGCGGGGTGGAAATTTTCTTATAGATTGACTGAAAACAAATGAATCGGTATGTGATTTGGGCAGTGGGACAGAAAATCCGCCTAAAGTTTCCTTATTAGGAGAGACTAATTTTCCAGGAGGAAGACGATCTTTCAATAACCCGACACACCCATCTATTAGATTGCACTAGACTACAGGACAGATTAATGTGCTGTTCATGGAGCCAGACCACAACAGAATTCCTAAAGCTTATTCTAGCCAAATATACAGCATTAAATGTATTGTTGAATACAAGCAGTGTATCTGAGTTAGACTTGGTATCATCCTTGTGATGTCCCTGAGCAGCAGAGCCCATACTGGAAGAGGAAGAAGCAGCACATGGAGTCAATCAGTTCATGCGATGGCAAGAAGGCATGCTGATAGGAGGAGAAAGCAGGGAAACAGAGAGATGAGACCATGGCTGTACTGCTTCTCCTTTCACTGGAGGCTGAGGGCGGGTTCAGAATAGACATGTGGAATTCGTTTATTTTTTTTTCGTTTTTCGTTTTTTTCGTTCGTTCGTTTTCGTACGATTTCGTACGAATAACGAATTGTTCGAATTGTACGAATCCGATTAACGAATCATTCGAACCGAACGAATCCGAAAAACAACGAAAATCCGAAAAAAACAAATTAGAAACAACAACTGTACTAATGAAGAAAATCCGAAAAACGAAAACGAACTAAAAAATTCGTACATTCGTAACTTTTTTTTTTGTTGAATTGGTAATTTTCCATGTCTCTTACAATGGTGCTGCTAAACGTGCTTCAAATGGATTGAACAAAAAAATTCGTACATTCGTAACTTTTTTTTTCGATTCGTAACTTTTTTTTTCGATTCGTAACTTTTTTCTTTTTTTTTTTTTTGATTTGCAATTTTCCGTGTCTCTATTGAACAAAAAAATTCGTACATTCGTAACTTTTTTTTCGATTCGTAACTTTTATTTTTCGATTCGTAACTTTTTTCTTTTTTTTTTGATTTGCAATTTTCCGTGTCTCTATTGAACAAAAAAATTCGTACATTCGTAACTTTTTTTTTTCGATTCGTAAATTATTAAAATGTAATAATAGCATACACATTACATAAAATTATGAATTATGCTCCGATTACGAATCTACGAATGTTACGAATGTACGAAAAAATACGAATGCGTCCGAAAATTAAACTAACGAAAAAACGAATCAACGAAAAAATAACTCTTACGAATGTACGAATCGTTACGAATACGAACACCGACGACTTACGAATGTACGAATCGTTACAAATCAACGGAAACAAAAAAAACGAAACAAAAAAAAACAATTTTTTTCGGAGACGAAAAAAACTAAACAAAAAATAACTATTTTTTTTGTTGTGCACATGTCTAGTTCAGAATGCCCTGGCCTCAGAGGAAATGGGTTGAATGATACTGGCCATCAGAATGAGGACACCTAGTGGCACAAAAAAAGTACCGCAAGGTAAACCTCTGAATTGAAGCTGAATTTTGCAGTAGAAGATAAGGGAATCGGGAGCCTAGTCCCAAGCCAGGTGCTCACCAAAAGAGCTAGGGGGCAATTGGACTATCTCAGTAAAATACACTAATGCCGCGTACACACGGTCGGAATTTCCGATGGAAACAGTCCGATGGGAGCTTTTCATCGGTTTTTCCGATCGTGTGTATGCCCATCGGTCTTTTTCTGTCGGAATTTCCGACGGACTTTGGATTGAGAACCTGTTCTTAATTTTTCCGACGGAAAATCTTTCTATCGGATTTTCCGATCGTGTGTATGCAATTCCGACGCGCAAAATTCCAACGCATGCTCGGAAACAATTTGACGCATGCTCAGAAGCATTAAACTTCCCTTTTATAGTGCCGTCGAACGTGTTGTATGCCGCGGTGTTATTGACCGTCGGAATTTGGTGTGACCGTGTGTAGGCAAGACAGTTTGAGCGAAATTCCGTCGGAAAAACCATCAGAGCTTATTCCGACGAGAATTCCGACTGTGTGTATGCGGCATAAAAGTAAGCTCAGGTATGAAAACAACCGTGTAAAAAGATATACAAAAGTTTATTAGTACACAACACATGACAAAATATCAATGATAATAAAAAATAGGTGACGGTCCATGTGTATCACCAAGATATTACTCCCCTAATAGGGAAGATCACAGTGGGATAGTTGGTCACGGACAGTGTTTCTAAAAGTTTCGCGGACTGAGCTGCTTCATCAGGAAAATATCTGCAATTTAATTAGCACACGATCAAAAACAATGCATTTAATCACATACAAAAGAAAACGATGTTTCACACAATATATGAATTTTTAAGCTCATATATTGTGTGAAACATTGTTTTCTTTTGTATGTGATTAAATGCATTGTTTTTGATCATGTGCTAATTAAATTGCAGATATTTTCCTGATGAAGCAGCTCAGTCCGCGAAACTAGTAGAAACACTGTCCCTGACCAACTATCCCACTGTGATCTTCCCCATCAGGGGAGTATTATCTTGGTGATACACATGGACCGTCACCTATTTTTTATTCATCATTAATATTTTGTCATGTATTGTGTACTAATAAACTTTTGTATATCGTTTTACACGATTGTTTTCATACCTAAGCTTACTTTTAGTGTATTGTACTGAGATAGTCCAATTGCCCCCTAGCTCGTTTGGTGAGCACCTGGCTGGGGACCAGACTCCCGATTTTCTTTTATCTTTAACATATTTCTGGATGATGATACTACTTTTAATGGTTTCCTTTTTCTGATTATTATTATTGTTTGTAGACGCCATTTCAAATCTTGAATTTTGCAGTACAAACTGGTTTTGATATTTTACTTTTTAGGGCTCATTCATACTAGCGGTTGTGGGGAAGTAAAACCCAACAGATGCACCGTGCTTTTACCAACCGTTAATAGGGGGCCCCTCTCCTGCCCCTATTAAAAGTGATCTTGCGGCGATTCCGCCGCAGAGACCACTTTCATCTGAAAGCCAGCCGCTCGCCGTTGTTGAAAATACCTGGGTTATGGAAGCCAGCTGCTGCCATAACAATGGTATTTAGCGTCAAAGTACCGACGTACAATGATGGCGATTTGCGCTAGCAGCACTTTACATTATATCATCACACTTACATCGGTCCCTGCCCTCGGGGAGCTTACAATCTAAGGTATCTAACTCACATTCATACATACACATAGTAGGGGCCAGTTTAGAAAGGAGCCAATTAACACTACCAGCATGTCTTTGGAGTGTGGGAGGAAATCGGGGTACCCGGAGGAAACCCACACAGGTACAGGGAGAACATGCAAACTCCAGGCAGGTAGTGCTGTGGTTGGGATTTGAACCAACAACCCTAGGGCTGACGGGTGGAATCACTAACCACTGTGGATTTTCTGTGCATGCTCTTGCTTAGTAACTCGTTTTCTATTGGCTGAAAATAATTACAAAAAAAATCTCAAACCTGAAAAGCATGCAAAAGTGCCTCAAACGCTTAAAGCGGGGTTCCACCCTAAAGTGGAACTTCCGCTCATCGGAACCCTCCCCCTTTCCGGTGTCACATTTGGCACCTTTCGGGGTTCCACCCTAAAGTGGAACTTCTGCTCATCGGAACCCTCCCCCTTTCCGGTGTCACATTTGGCACCTTTCAGGGGGGAAGGGGTGCAGATACCTGTCTAAGAACAGGTATTTGCACCCACTTCCGGGCATAGACTCCCACGGGAGTCTATGTCCCTTCCTGTCCCACCGCGCTGTCTGCTGGGACACACACGGGTCCTAGAGACAGCGCGGAGCATTCCTATTGCATTGCGCGACTCGCGCATGCGCAATAGGGAACCGGTAAGTGAAGCCGCAAGGCTTCATTTCCTGATTCCCATACCCAAGATGGCGGCGGCAGCATCCGAGGACCGAGGGATGGTTCGGCCTCGGGTGCCGACATCGCTGGACCCTGTGACAGGTGAGTGTCATTATTTTAAAAGTCAGCAGCTGCAGTATTTGTAGCTGCTGACTTTTAAAAAAAAAATTTGCTGGACTCCCTCTTTAACCACTTTCCATACACGTCGGCACAATGACAGCGGTGGGCAAATGGGCATACCTGTCCGTCGTCTTTAATTTCCGTGGCTAGTGGGCATGCGCCGCGTACTGACTCGATGGCCGCCGGTGTCCCGCGATCGTGTCACGAAGCAGCAGAACGGTAAACAAGGCATTTCCCTGTTCTGCCTAGCAACATGACAGGGATCTACTGCTCCCTGTCATGTTGTAGTGAGCCCATTCTCCCCACAGTTAGAATCACTCCCTAGGACACACTCAACCCCTTGATCGCCCCCAGTGTTTAACCCCTTCCCTGCCAGGGTCATTTACACAGTAATCGGTGCATTTTTATAGCACTAATCGCTGTATAAATGTCAATGGTCCCAAAATAGTGTCAAAAGTGTCCGATGTGTCCGCCATAATGTCGCAGTCATGATAAAAATCGCAGATCGCCGCCATTACTAATAAAAAAAAATTATAAAAATGCCATAAATCTATCCCCTATTTTGTAGATTTATTTCCCCTATTTAATATGCTTATTTCGATTTATTTTTTTTTACCAAAAATGTGTAGAAGAATACATATCGGCCTAAACTGAGGGAAAAAAAAATCGTTTTTTATATATATATTTATTATAGCAAAAATTAAAAAATCTTGCTTTTTTTTCAAAATTGTCGCTCCTTTTTTGTTCAATAGCGCAAAATCTAAAAACCGCAGAGGTGATCAAATACCAGCAAAAGAAAGCTCTATTTGTTGGAAAAAAAGGACGTCAATTTTGTTTTGGTATAACGTGGCATGACCGCACAATTGTCAGTTAAAGCGACGCAGTGCCGAATCGCAAAAAGTGCTCTCGTCAGGAAGGGGGTAAATCCTTCTGGGGGGTGAAGTGGTTAAAAAAAAAACCCTGAAAAATGACCAAAGATACTCAGCTCAAGTGTGAATGGGGCCTAATGACCCGTACACACGATCCGAATATCGGACGAAAACGATCGTCCGAGGGAGGATCGTACGATTTTCGGATCGTGTGTACACTACTTCCGACAGCCGATCACGAACGTTCGTCCGATATTATTTGATCGGACAAATTTTCCTTGTACGATTCCAGATCGTACGATTTTCGTTTAGTCAGTATAGTTGTCGTCCGAAAATACAATACAAATACACTACAACACATGACATCACTTCCGATTTTTTTTCCTATCGTACGAGAATTTTCGTGACTTTAATGGCTATTCAATCTCTACTTGTTTACCGAAAAACGGTCATACGATCGGTCATACGATATTCAGATCGTGTGTACGGGCCATAAGGCACATAAATGATAGGAACAATTATTTAATTCCTTTATATGTTTAGATGGTGTTGTCTGCGTTTAACCGCTTCCCGACCGCCTCATGCACATATACGTGTGCAGAATGGCACGGGAGCTCCGTGACCCCGGCCGCGGGACCAGCGGACCCGATCGCCGCTGGTGTCCCGCGATTGGGTTACGGAGCTGAAGAACGGGGAGAGGTCTGTGTAAACAAACCTCTCCCCGCGCTTCCTACTCTGCCTGTCATTGATTGGCTGTTCCCGGTCATCGGGAAAGCCGATCAATGACGTCAGACGTCAGCCCCGCCCCTAATGTAAAAAAACACACACACGTCACAGCCCATAACTCCCCCCTCCCCCTAGTGGTTGACCCCTTCACTACAACTGTCATTTATACAGGAATCAATGCATTTAAATAGCATTGATTGCTGTATAAATGACAATGGTCCCAAAAATGTGTCAAAAATTTCCGATGTGTCCGCAATAATGTCGCAGTCACAATAAAAATCGCTGATCACCGCCATTACTAGTAAAAAAAAAATATTAATAAAAATGCTATGAAACTATCCCCTATTTTGTAAACGCTATAACTTTTGCGCAAACCAATCAATAATCGCTAATTGCGATTTTTTTTTTTACCAAAAATATGTAGACGAATACGTATCGGCCTAAACTGAGGGAAAAATTATTTTTTTATATATTTTTTTGGATATTTATTATAGCAAAAAGCAAAAAATATTGCATTTTTTTCAAAATTGTCGCTCTATTTTTGTTTATAGCGCAAAAAATAAAAACCGCAGGGGCGATCAAATACCACCAAAAGAAAGCTCTATTTGTGGGAAAAAAAAAGGACGCCAATTTTGTTTGGGAGCCACGTCGCACGACCGCGCAATTGTCAGTTAAAGCGACGCAGTGCCGAATCGCAAAAAGGGGCCTGGTCCTTTGGCTGCCAATTGGTCCGGGGCTGAAGTGGTTAAGATGATTGGTCGAATAAATAACAAATAGCAAAGCCTTGTGTGTGGCGTGGAGAATGTTTCTTTCATTTGTCTTCTAATTTATTTTTCGGATTGGGGAGGTTTGGGGTAGCAAAAATACAAAATAAAACAGGATCTGATGCTGTGATTTCTGGTTCTCTCTGGTTACCGGCCCACGTCAGTCTTTCTCTCGTTATTTTAATAAAACAGAATTATTTTTGTATTTTTCTCGAAAGAAATATTCCTAATCATTTCAGGTCATGGCAGACGGTGTGTAACCTGATTCTCCCAGTAACATGGGAACAATTAGCACTGGTTATGATTTGTATTTTCACTATTGACAAAATATCTGTGCTGGGCTCAACTGGTATTGCTCAGATCCATACTGGTGTATCCAAGCCAGACTGGCTGCCCTAGTGCAGGAGACATGCAAAATCATCACACTACAGACAATCGTATTTGAGTACAGTATATGAAAAATGTGTTTAATAAAGTGGGTATATGAGGGGGTTTTGGGACTTTAACCACTTCAGCCCCGAAGATTTTACCCCCTTCCCGACCAGAGCACTTTTTTTGCACTGCGTCGCTTTAACTGACACTTGCGCGGCCGTGCGACGTTGCACCCAAACAAAATTGACGTCCTTTTTTCCCCCATAAATAGAGCTTTCCCCCCCCATAAATAGAGCTTTCTTTTGGTGGTGATCACCTCTGCGTTTTTTATTTTTTGCGCAATAAACAAAAGAAGAGCGACAAATTTAAAAAAAAAAACAATATTTTTTACTTTTTGCTATACTAAATATCCCCAAAAAATATATAAAAAAACTTTTTTTTTCCTCAGTTCTCAATTCTTCTACATATTTTTGGTAAAAAAAAAAATCACAATAAGCGTATATTGATTGGTTTGCGCAAAAGTTATAGCATCTACAAAATAGGGGATAGTTTTATAGCATTTTTATTAATATTTTTTTTTTTACTAGTAATGGCGGTGATCAGCGATTTTTATTGTGACTGCGACATTATGGCGGACACATCGGACATTTTTGACACATTTTTGGCACCATTGTCATTTATACAGCAATCAATGCTATTTAAATGCATTGATTCCTGTATAAATGACACTGGCAGTGAAGGGTTAACCACTAGGGGGCGGGGATAATTATGCTCCCTGGGAGTGATTCTTACTGTGGGGGAGGGGACTCACAAGGGGAGGAGACCGATCGGTGTTTCTCTGTACAGAGAACACACCATCGGCTCCTCTCCTCTGGCAGGACCGTGGATCTGTGTGTTTACACACACAGATCCACGGTCCCGTTGTGTTACCGGGCAATCGCGGGTGCCCAGCGGACATCGCGCTCCCTGGAGTGCACTTAAGGGGAGGACGTCATATGACTTGTATGTGTATTAATGCAGCGCTTATAACCAAGATGGTGCTTTTGCAAGAAAGATGTTATTAATGAGTTTGGGATTGTAAGGAAAAAATATTTTTGGCTTGATGCTAAAAGTATGTATAAATATACAGTGCAAAACCTTATATATAAATCACATAAAATTTGTAGACTGTTTTCAATAAAACATGAGTGTATATAAAAAATACTTGTGGTTTAAAATCGGTGAAGATAAAATCAAAAGATACTTTTATATCGTGAGAAAATGCACTTTTTTTTGCACTGTGTCGCTTTAACTGACACTTGTTAAAAAGGATAGAGATATGGGATTTTATGGGTACCTTTTAAAAGTGTTCATGGCGTTAAATACTCCAATACAAGCACGTGCACCGGCTCCCGAGTGACGTGACGGGTGCTTGCGCCCCCTAGACAGCCGGGCCGCCCAGGATGTGAGATCCCTCCTGCGGACGTCATTTGACAATAGCCGGGATGTGAAGTGGTTAAATGGGTTGTAAACCCTCATGGTTTTTAACCTTAATGCGTAGAAAACCTCCTGTGATGCTGCAGCCCCCCGAGCCCCCGTTTTACTTACCTGACCCCGATCCTTCGCCAGCCGGGAACAAGCACACCAGCTCTAGCTGGTGTCTCGTGTCCTGATTGTATAGATTAATAGCAACGCAGCCATTGGCTCACGTTGCTGTCAATCAAATCCAATGACGCGGCGCAGGGGGGGGGGGCGGGGCAGAGTCTTGCATTCTGTAAATGGACACAGATGTAGGACTCGGGAGCGCGCTCCCGCATGGGTGTCCACTGTAGGAGAGAGCTTCTCCAACGTGGACGCTCGATGCGGGGAGGAGCCAGGGGCACCTCTGAGGGACCCCAGAAGACCAAGTTTCGGGGCCACTCTGTGCAAAACAAACTGCACAGTGGAGGTAAAAAAAAACAAAAAAAACAAAGCTTTATAATCCCATTAAATGAGGCTCATGGCATACTCTAGTCATGCGCTTCCATCTCTCCGAGCCCCGACCCAAGGTCACCCCCCCCCAGATATGGAGCGGCTCCCTCAAAGGCCCTGACAGTAGGGTTGCCACCCTTTCTTCAAATCAAACCCGAACACTTTAGCAGCGCACAGCAATTTTTTTTTTTACAGTATAAACTATACATATATTTTGCATTAAAATAACATTTCTAATCATATGAAGTTAATAACGAATTCCCCTTTACATCTGAATCCACAGAGTTCCCTTTCCCTGTAAGGGGGGACTCTGCAGACTCTGAGGTAAGGGAGAACTCTGGGGACTCTAAGGTCTTTAACTGTGTGCCTAGCCTGTGCTTTACTAAACTGTGGGAGGTGTTTGTACTAGGGGAAGGCATGGATCCATGTTCCTGCTTATCAGGAACACAGGGATTAATGTGTTCCCTGCTGATAGAATGGCAATCTGCCTTGTTTACATAGGCAGACTGCCGTTCTGCCTGTGTAACGAATAATCGGCGGGTGCCAGCAGACATCAAGTCTGCGGTACCCACTGATCGGCTCCCGCTGTGATTATTCAGCCATGCACTTAACCCCCCCCAACCCAGAAGTGCTGGATCACGTACTAAGTATGTGGTCCAGCGCAGGAGATCCGCCTTGCCGCCATATAAATACAGTATATGGTCAGCAAACGGTTGAAAGCCAACTGCAACCAAAAAATGTTTTAGTGTTAGAGTGGAGAGGGATTAGAACCCCTGTTAGGTTTTTATTTCTGCCTGTGTCCCCCGTAGGGCCTCATGGTAATAAAGGTCAACAGGGCAAATCGGGAGGGTGATCTCCGTAAGGCCTCATGGACGCTGGGTTAATGGCTATGGTGCATGAGGCTCCGGCATTTAGGGGTGGGAGGAAGGTACAGGTGCACTCTTCTGCCCCACTGCCGGCAGCCTGTCAAACTCTATGAGAAGCTGACATCTGCTGCGGCTGGACGGTCCACCTTGTGGTACTTACATTTAGGGCAGCATGTGCTCAGGGACTAATGCCTGGAATGCAAGCAGTCTGCATTCCAGACCATTGTCCCTGGGTGCATACTGTACTGCTCCTCATAGAGTTTGACAGGCTGCCTGCAGTGGGACAGGACAGTGCACCTTCCACCTGCACATAAGGCTTCGCTCAAATTATTGTGGGTCGGGAATGCTTGCAAAATCTTGCTTGTTCCTGACTCGCAAGCAAAACGCCCTGGTCTTTGGCAGTCACATGGAGGTGCCATTAATTCTTATTTGCACCCCCACACATCAGCAAACGCTGTGCATTTTCAAACGCGCTAAATCGCACCATGCGCTTCAGTGCGGAGCAATGTAAAAAAAAGTCAGGGACTTTTTTTTCGCTGCAATTCTGTGTGTGATGCAGCCTACTGAAATGAATGGGCTGGCGAGAGACAAAATGCAGGTTGCACAAGTTTGAACCGCCAGGATGCCACATGGCCTCAGGGGCTAAACACCCAGTGTGCATGGCTCCCATACATTTCCAACTTTCTGAGATCGGAACGAGGGACACCTATTAGCAAAAGTATGTCAGCATAGGACACCCCCCCTACCACGCCCCCTTAAAGGGGAATTGTAAAAAAAAAAAAAAAAAATGATTAGTTATACCCACAAGTGTTTTTTTTTTTACCACTACTATTCCTTTATTTTGATAAGAGAGTGATTTTGCGCATAGTAAAAAACATTCAAGTGTTGTCTAAAATTGACATAAAGTGCTATTATAAACCACAGTGTTCCATGTGATAACCATAAACATTAAGTACCATAATGTAAAAATTGATAAACAAAAAATTGGGATGGATATAAGGTGATTACTGTTACCAAAATCAAACAGTGAAAAATAAATAATGATAAAAAAATCCGTGCCGAAGAAAAGGAATTGTCTCTATATTGAGCGAAGCTCTAATGTCTCTCTTCTAATTGCTAATGATGTTGTCCAGGGATGAGTAATAGTAAGGCAAAAAACAATCCTAGGCTATGCTCCCAGAACTCTCACCTCCAAATTTCTTTATATCTGCAAATACATGAGTAGTCTCCTCCACTGTTGATAAGCCTGTGATGTACTCCTCCACGCGGTGGGCTATGGTCCTAGAATGCCCCAGCCTAACGATCTAGTACACTATAGAGACTCATCAAGAAAAGAAAGGGGATGGAGGGCAAAAGAGACTCCCATAGTGTAGTATTTCAAATTAAGTAGAATAATTTATTAAATAAAAAATGCGCCCTTACACAATAAAAAACTAAAATAAGCATGGAATCGAAATGGAGATGTGAAACGCCAATCTCACTGCACTTCCGGTTGCGTAATGACGTCCAAACCACTCCCTACGCGTTACGTCACACGTGACTTCTTCAGGGGAGTTCTGGGAGCATAGCCTAGGATTGTTTTTTGCCTTACTATTACTCATCCCTGGACAACATCATTAGCAATTAGAAGAGAGACATTAGAGCTTCGCTCAATATAGAGACAATTCCTTTTCTTCGGCACAGATTTTTATATCATTATTTATTTTTCACTGTTTGATTTAGGTAACAGTAATCACCTTATATCCATCCCAATTTTTTGTTTATTAATTTTTACATTATGGTACTTAATGTTTATGGTTATCACATGGAACACTGTGGTTTATAATAGCACTTTATGTCAATTTTAGACAACACTTGAATGTTTTTTACAATGCGCAAAATCACTCTCTTATCATTTGTCTATTAATTTGTGGATTGTGCACATTTTTTGATTTTGCAGCAGGTATTTATTTAGCCAATATAAGATACACAGAGTGATCTATATTTATTTCAACATTCATTTATTTATTTATCTTTTTATCGCCTCTATTTATGTGTATTTATTTATTGTAGTAGTTTACACAATATCTCTGCTTTCGGCGGGGACATACACATTGTATATTTGAATAGTAGCGTGAAGGACACACCACATTTCTATTCCTTTATTTTGGCTTATAAAATTTACAAATTTACACTTTTTGAGTGCATTTTATATACAACTATATAGATCAGACCAAAATGAGGGACAAATGAGGAGGGACAGAGGGATTTTGTTTATTTATCAGGGAGAGTTCCTCAAAATCAGGGACAGTTGGCAGTGCCATCTTAATGTATGGAATTTGGTAACTATAAGAAGAAAAGCAAAAAAAAAGATCCCCTGCAGCCAGCAGCATTAATAAATCTCCCAGCGGCCAGCATCAATAGACTCCAGCAGCCAGCAGCAGTAGACCCCTCTCTAAACAATAGATCCCTTCCAGCAACAATTGACCCCCCCCCCCAGTAACAAAAGATCCTCCCCAGCAACAATAGACTGCAACGCAAAAATAGACCCCCTCCAGCAACAATAGATACCCCAGCAGCCAGCATCAGTAAACCTTCAGCACGCCCCAGCGCCCCTTTGCTATTACATACATTCAGTGCTGGAAGTGCCGTAAGTGCATTCCCTGCGTTCCTGCTCAAAAAAAGGCTTGGTTCTGGCGATAACCATCCTAGTGTGACTCTGGGACAGGAAGTGAAAGGAAATCCCCACTTCCTCCACATTTGTCTATAGGTCAAAAAAAATGGCAGGGGTTATAACCCTTCCCCACTCCAAAATAAAAGTTTTTCCTTTAGTTCTACTTCATTATAAATAATGTAATCATTTAATGTAATATAAATAATTTAAAGAAACATATCAAGATAAACAAATGTGCATGAGTCTTTAAAATGCATAACAATGATTCACCAAAAACCCTTGTATAAAAAAATAAAAGAGAGAATTGAATCTCATAGCTGGGATCTGTTTCATATTGCAGGGACTACACATCCCAGCAGGCCTTGCCATGTACACAACACACAGGCCTGTGCACATTAGAAGAGCCTGGCTGGCGTCACCATGGAAACACCCAGCCAACCTAGACACGCCCCAGCAGGAAGAAGGTGGCGGTGACACTAGTCACGTGGTGAAGTTTTGTCCCCGCTCGGCTCCCGCACTGGGTGTACAAAGATGGCGGCGCAGGACAGCGATAGCGAGGAGGATTTTGTCACATATGGCAAGTCTCTGGAGCAGTATGAGGAAGGTAATGAGAAACTTAGATATGCCCTGGTATATGTTAGCGCCACTAGGGTGCTGTAAGGTGATTTACTGGGGAGAAAAGACAGTCGTTGTTGGCTAATACGGCTCTTGTCAGGTAACTTGGAGCCTTTTGGCCTTGTCGGGACTACAGCTCCCAGCATGCATTGCGAGCTCCCGGCTGATATGCTATAAGCTGTTGCTTGCAGGGCATGCTGGGACTTGTAGTTCTGAGCTGTGCAGGGAACTTCTATGCAACTTATTATTGTCGCCTGTCATTGTCCCTGTACTGTACATTTCTCATATATAAACATTTCGCTTTTACAGGAGAGAAGCCCAAGAAGCCGACACCGCTGCAGGAGCAGACTGTCAAGGATGAGAAGGGGAGGTTCAAGCGTTTCCATGGCGCCTTCACTGGCGGGTTTTCTGCCGGCTACTTTAATACTGTCGGAACAAAGGAAGGTAAATCGGAGCGGTGGGCGATACGCCTTCATTACCGGACATGTATATCTGCTGGTCCTAATTGGCGCTGCCATAGGGGAGCGATCCCAAGCATTCCTTGAGAAAAGGTCATGTGATGCATCTTTTGGGCAGCGACCCCAATAATGTGGTGCTGCTGGCGGGAAGCGCCCCGGTACGAAGTTGCGCGGTGCCGCAGTTGGGGCACGCCCCCCCCCCCTGAAGTGGCGCGGTGCCGCAGTTGGGACGCGCCCCCCCCTGAAGTGGCGCGGTGCCGCAGTTGGGACGCGCCCCCCCCTGAAGTGGCGCGGTGCCGCAGTTGGGACGCGCCCCCCCCTGAAGTGGCGCGGTGCCGCAGTTGGGACGCGCCCCCCCCTGAAGTGGCGCGGTGCCGCAGTTGGGGCGCGCCCCCCCTGAAGTGGCGCGGTGCCGCAGTTGGGGCGCGCCCCCCCCTGAAGTGGCGCGGTGCCGCAGTTGGGGCGCGCCCCCCCCTGAAGTGGCGCGGTGCTGCAGTCGGGATGTGACCCCCCCCCAAAGTGTCGCAGTTGGGGCGCCCCCCCCCCCCACCCCCCCCCCCCCAAGTGGCGCGGTGCCGCAGTTGGGGCGCCCCCCTCGAAGTGCTGCGGTGTCGCAGTCGGGACGTGACCCCCCCCCGAGTGCGCGGTGCCGCAGTTGGGGCGCCCCCCCCCCCGAAGTGGCGCGGTGCCGCAGTTGGGGCGCCCCCCCCCCCCGAAGTGGCGCGGTGCCGCAGTTGGGGCGCGCCCCCCCCCGAAGTGGTGCGGTGCCGCAGTCGAGACGTGATACCCCCCCCCCCCCCCCCCCGAATTGGCGCGGTGCTGCAGTCGGGACGTGACCCCCCCCCCCCCCCCGAAGTGGCAGGGTGCCGCAGTCGGGACGCGACCCTCCCCCCAGAAGTGGCACGGTGCCGCAGTTAGGAAGTGACACCCCCCCCCCCCCCCAAGTGACATGGTGATGCTGACAGGAAAGAAGTGGTACTGCCATCAAAAAGTGGCTAGTGATGTGACACCATGGTCGGGAAGCGACACTCCAAGACCCCCTTTCCAAATGAGATGGCGCAGTCAAGAATTGACAGCCCCCCCCCCCAAGCGATGTGTCGTCCCCCCCCCCCAACAAGCGAGCTACCCCATCCCCTCGAGGCGTGGCTTGACTCATGCTGTTGAGAAGAGACTCCTCCCTTCTAAGTAATGTGGCTTCTGCCATTAAGATGCAACCCCCCCCCCCCCCCCAAGTGACGTGGCACCATTGTCAAGGAGTGACTACCCCTTCTAGTGATGTGCCGGCGTTGTCAGGAAGCTGCTCCCTAAGCTACAATGTGGTTTTGCAGTCTGGAAACAACCCCCGAAAGTGATGTGGTGCGGCAGTCGGGCAGCGACACCTCCCCCCCCAAGTGACATGGTGATGCTGACCGGAAGGAAATGGTACCGCCATCAAGAAGTGCCTAGGGATGTGACACCTTCCCAAGACCCCCCCCCCCTCTTTCCAAATAAGGTGGCACAGTCAAGAATTTACTTGACGCTCACCCCCCCCCCCCAAGCAATGCGTCGCCACAACCAGGAAGCTACCACAACCCCCCTTTCATGTAATGTTGCTTCTGCAGTTGATACCCAACCCCCCCAAGTGACGTGGGGCCATTGTCAAGGAGTGACTACCCCTTCTAGTGATGTGCCGGCATTGTCGGGAAGCTACCCCCTAAGGCTGCATTCACACCTGAGCGTAGCTTTTCAGGCAGAAAATCGTGCGAATTACGGCGGTTTTTGCGGCGGTTTTTACCGCGATTCGCAGTGTTTTTTACCGCGATTTGCCGCAAATTTTGTGCAGAGCAAAAGGTCACCAATGTAAAAAGAATAAAAACGCCCAAATCTGCCCGATTCGCGCGACAAAAAAGGGTCCGGGACTTGTTTGAGCATCAGGCGTTCGGTTTCAGGCGTTTTGGAGTGGAGATGTGAACCATAGAGAATAATGTATTTTTTCCCCTCTAGCGTTTTGTAGCTTCAGGCTTCAAGCTACAAAACGCTCAGGTGTGAATGCAGCCTAAGAAATTATGTGGTGATGCAGTTGGGAAGTGAGCCACCCCCCCCCCCCCCTCAAGTGATGTGTCACCACCATCGGGAAGCACCCCCCCCCCCCCACCCAAGTGACATGGCGCCACCATCGGAAAGTGATGCAGCGAAACAGTCACTGCATTTTTGGGGCTCAAAGGTCTCCCCCATTCTCCAGGGCTCAAATATGGTATGTAGTTAGGAGGACTCTGACATGTTGTGTCACCAAAATGAATTATTTGAAAAATGAAAAGACCAGAAAGCTGTCATTTTGCCCATTTTCAGTGCTCTGAGACTTGGTGGCTCTCACACATCTTTACATGAGTGCCAGTCCTGGCAGAATAACTGCTCCCTTTTGCCACTGCAAGAAGAAGTTGGGGTGACGTCACCAGACGGGGGGGGGGGCGGGTTCGGCTAACAAATTGTTATTAATTTATTGTCTTTCTTGTGTTAGGATGGGCCCCTTCCACGTTTGTGTCGTCTCGTCAGGGAAAATCTGAAAGCAAAGCCAGTCGGCCGGAGGATTTCATGGATGAGGAGGTAAAACAACCTGTCAAATATGCAAGGTCATCTTTTAGTGTGTACAGATCACAATTGCCTTCTTTTTTTTACATAAGGGGTCATGGAAAGGCTAAAAATTGTTTTGGTTTAGTTTTTTGCTTTGAGTCCCAATGGGGAGATTTCTCCTTCACTTCCTGTCCTGCAGATGCAACAGGAAGTGAGAGGAAATGTAAATAAAGAACAAAGCAAGGGAAATTTCCCCCGAGAGCTGTCATCGGAGTCCATGGTAGAAGATTTGGCCCTTTTTTCTCTTTTTTGTTTTGATGAGAACTGTAAAATTTGCTCTTTTTTGTTTTTTACAGGATCTCGGTGAGTTTGGCATAGCACCAAACGAAATTATGACAACAGATGATTTTGCTTCGAAAACCAAAAACAAAATCCGGGAGAAGGCCAGAGAGCTAGCAGCGGTCACTGCCCCTATACCAGGCGCCACCATCCTGGACGACTTCATTGCGCCTGCCAAGTAATACATTTATTTTTTAAAACAAGATATTCATTCTCCATTGGGTTGATTGGAACTACACCCAAAACTTTTTGTTGTTTTTTGACCAGTGGAGAAGGGTTGCCCTCTGTCTGTGCTTTCCTCACTTCTTGGCAACAGTGGTCGATAAAGGCTGGATATACACTATATTACCAAAAGTATTGGGACACCTACCTTTTCACGCACATGAACTTTAAAGGCATCTTAGTCCGTAGGGTTCAATATTGAGTTGGCCCACCCTTTGCAGCTATAACAGCTTCATCTCTTCTGGGAAGGCTGTTTAGGAGTGTGTCTATGGGAATGTTTGACCATTCTTCCAGAAGCACATTTCTTCCTGATTAGCTGAGATACAGCAGCGGCGCCATTTGGCTCCCGCGGCTGTCAATCAAAGTCAGCTAGCCAATCCGGATAGAGAAGGGGCCGCACTGGGCCGGGACTCCATGTCTGAATGGACACATATGGCTGTGACTCGGCTCGGGTGCCCCCATAGCAAGTTGCTTGCTGTGGGAGCACTTGACAGGAGGGAGGGGTCAGGAGCAGCGAAGAGGGATCCTAGAAGAGGAGGATCTGGGCTGCTCTGTGCAAAACCACTACACAGAGGAGGTAAGTAGAACATGTTTTGTTTGTGTGTGTTTTGTTAAAAAAAAAACGAAAAAAAAATAAAAACTTTACAATCACTTAAAAGGTGAACATTCAGTGATGTTTATCTCATCTTCCTCAGGACCTAATTTGAAATGTTGAATTAAAGCTGACCACTGAGAGTTCCCCTTTCAAGCCCTGTATTATATGTACTTCATGCTTTGCTATGCACCAGGGCCCATTTTTCTCTTGGATATGTGTAGCACAGAGGAAGGTTTTTTTTAAAGCCATCTGCTTGCCTATTGTGGAAAATCCCCAAACTTCTGTCCAGGGGACAGTGGTCATCAGGGTAGGAAGTAAGTGAAGCTCTCGTAATTGGAGACAAAGAAAACATTTAACCGCTTCCCGACCGCCCACTGTAGATATACTTCTACAGAATGGCACGGCTAGGCAAAAGGACTTGTATATAAGTCCCCTTTAATTGCCTAGCCGTGGGGTCGCGCGCGCACCGCCACGCTCGCGACCCGGTCGGGAGCTCCGTGACCACGGCCGCGGGACCAGCGGACCCGATCGCCGCTGGTGTCCCGCGATCGGGTCACAGAGCTGAAGAACGGGGAGAGGTCTGTGTAAACAAACCTCTCCCCGCGCTTCCTACTCTGCCTGTCATTGATCGGCTGTTCCCTGTCATCGGGAAAGCCGATCAATGACGTCAGACGTACAGCCACGCCCCCTACTGTAAAAAAAAAACACAACACGTCACGCTAACTCCTCCCCGCCCCCTAGTGGTTAACTCCTTCACTGCCACTGTCATTTACATAGGAATCAGTGCTATTTAAATAGCACTGATTTCTGTATAAATGACAATGGTCCCAAAAATGTGTCAAAAATGTCCGATGTGTCCGCCATAATGTCGCAGTCACAATAAAGATCGCCGCCATTACTAGTAAAAAAAAAAAAATATATATAAAAAAAATGCTATAAAACTATCCCCTATTTTGTAAACGCTATAACTTTTGCGCAAAAAAAAAAAAAAATATTGCATTTTTTTCATAATTGTCGCACTATTTTTGTTTATAGCGCAAGAAATAAAAACTGCAGGGGTGATCAAATACCACCAAAAGTAAGCTCTATTTGTGGGAAAAAAAGGACGCCAATTTTGTTTGGGAGCAACGTCGCACGACCGCGCAATTGTCAGTTAAAGCGACGCAGTGCCGAATCGCAAAAAGGGGCCTGGTCCTTTGGCTGCCAATTGGTCCGGGGCTGAAGTGGTTAAAGGGGTTGTAAAGGTTATTTTTTTTATTTTCTAAGTAGGTTCCTTTTAAGCTGCATTGTTGGTTCACTTACCTTTTCCTTTCGATTTCCCTTCTAAATGTTTTTTTTTTCTTTGTCTGAATTTCTCACTTCCTATTCCTCCTCAGTAAGCTGTTATGGCTGACTAAACACCACTCGGATGATGGTGTGAAGTTTACTGAGGAGAAACTGGAAGTGAGAAATTCAGACAAAGGGGAAAAAAAACATTTAGATGGGAAATCGAAGGAAAAGGTAAGTGAACCAACAATGCATTAGCTTAAAGGCATCTATTTAGAAAATAAAAAACTAACCTTTACAACCCCTTTTAACAACTTCCCACCTGGCCTATAGTCAAATGACGGCCGGGTGGGAGCTCTCTCGTTCTGGGTGAACGTCATATAACGTCCTCCCCAGAACACGCCTTGTGTGCGCTCCACGGGCCCGATCTGTCGCCTGCTGTGGCCACCATACACCGCACATGACAGATTAGTGTACCCACTGGCTGCCGGTACCATGTGGACAATTGTACATAATGGATGGCTTTCATTAATGCCATTCATTCTGTACTATTGTGTTGATCCCTTCTTGACTGCATAGGCTACTTTCTGGAAAAGGTTAACTTGGCCTTTAACAGAAAAAATTTTTTTTGTGTTTGGCCAGCTTTTACTCCATAGTCCCCTTTTTTTTAAACTTTTTTTTTAGTAATATATATATATATATATATATATATATAATCTCTCTCTTATGGCAGGAGAAATGGAATATCATTTTGTCTTCTTTCTTCAGGATCACTGTTGGTGTACAGCTGCTGCGTCAGATGGGATGGAAAGAAGGGCAAGGCGTGGGTCCGAGGACCAAGAGGAAAACGCGGAAACAGGAAACTGGTGGGTGCCATTATGAAGCCTTTGTAAGCCTGATAAAGATCTGTAAACCTAAATGACTCAAGACTTTCTTAAGAAACATGCCTTAGATGTAGCGACTTGCTCTGGCGCAGGTCCTATCCCACAACTCTTCATTGTTTACGTCACTGTGAGCCGGCGGTCTCTGTGAGATATGGCGTTCACTTATATAAATGGAAGGTAATGCCTCCGGAGATATGGCACCCAGAGATGAATGAAATGTCATTCTTGGGTAGGTGTGAATGACAGCAAGAGGCAGTGTTGGACAGAAAATTTAAAAAAAGGTTAAAAAAAAAAAAAAAAAAAGCGAGGTAGTTTTATTAAAAAAAAGTGGATACAAATTGGATAGCAGCAAATTTAATTTTGTGCAGGTCTGCTTTTAGGT
Organism: Lithobates sylvaticus; assembly: GCA_028564925.1. Classification (NCBI taxonomy): domain Eukaryota; kingdom Metazoa; phylum Chordata; class Amphibia; order Anura; family Ranidae; genus Lithobates; species Lithobates sylvaticus. The sequence continues at coordinate 17,190,629 of CM053034.1, forward strand.
TAAAGTTGAGTTAGTGTGAATTAAATTTGCCCAGGACAAGAATGCACATAAAGCCATGCCCGCGCCTCAAAGGAATGCTGGCTTTGTATGTGTTGTGACGGCCTCAATGAAGATGCTGGGTGCTGAACTAAAGCCAGGTACACACCACTCGTTTTTTTTTTTTTTGTTTGTTTTGCGTTCAACCCAGTGGATTGAACGCAAAAGAAAAAGACAGCTCCGGTCGTAGCCGCTGTACTAACAATGTGATGTCAGTACTGCGCTCTCCCCTGCAGTACTATTATGTTCTGACGGGGACACATCCCCTGCCACAACACTCCGGTCAGTGCTCTCAGCCATTGGCTGAGAGCGCTGATCGGGATCTGGTCTTCAGACCTTTTTCAGTCATGACCCTTTCACAGAGCCGGCCAAATGGCTGGCTTCTGTCGGAAACGGCTGCTGTACACACGGGCCGAATGTCGGCCAGTTTCTATAGAACTGGCCGATGTCACCCGTCATTTTGGCCCATGTGTACCGCGCATTATCATCATGGTCATTTGACCGTGATCACCTAACATGGCAGTGTCGCATAAGCACACCTCCCTATCCTACATTCATTGGAGCAGTGGATGCAGAAGAACACTCGATTATGCTCGTTCAACGTGCATGGTGCCCTCTCCAGCATAACACAAGCCTCTTTTGAATCTGGTCTTTTAAAAGAGTTTAAAGGGAGTGAGAAGCACAAGCATTGTTCCCCTTATTTCTTTTTTCCCCCCCCAAACACCTATATGACTGAGCCCAAAGCTTTTACACCCCTGGCAGTCTTTGGTCGAGTTGTTTTTATGTCCTGTTGGGCGCCATGGCGGGGCTTTTTGTTCCTCTGCCGGGCGCCGTGGCGGGGCTCTGTGTTCCTCTGCCGGGCGCCATGGCGGGGCTCTGTGTTCCTCTGCCGGGCGCCATGGCGGGGCTCTGTGTTCCTCTGCCGGGCGCCATGGCGGGGCTTTGTGTTCCTCTGCCGGGCTCTATGTTGGCGCTATTTCACATCTCGGATGCAATCTATAGAATGAAGCTCCTTTTGACAGTTTTACTACACCGTTACAGGATCATAAAGTTTAACAGTAGTTTACATTTTTTTTTTTTTCTGTACCTGTGATGTGTTCTGTTGTGCATTTGCGGGGGTTGACCCGTCCCTGTTTGTAGTTATACAGGAATCCCAGCACTGATTCATTCTTTAAATACTCTGCTGTCATCTGTAACTGCAGCACTGAGACTGGTCAAACACGACACCTCCAAAGCAAACAGCCCTTCACAGGGAACGTTCCTATTTATATTTGAATATTCTCTCCACATATGTCCGATACTAACAGACACAGATTAAAACGGAGTGCATTTATTCGTTATTTCTTTTTTTTTTTTTTTTTTTTTTTTTTTTTGTCACCCAACCTTAGCCACCCTCCCCCTGCCACAAATGCACATTTACCTAGATGGGACGGCCACATTTCCACTGTTTGATTACATCCAACACCACAAGTCTTCACTGTCCTGGCTGTACCTGTGTATTACAGTCCCATAAACTTCTATGAGGCCGTGTCCTGAGGCTGGAGACGGTCTTGTAGAAGTCTATCGGAAAATAATACGCATGCACGGTTGGGATTGTTGTGGCAGTCCTGTAAGAACTGTGAAACTGTTGCTGTCAGAGGTGTGTATGTTGTATATGTAGAGGGGGATAAGTGTGTTGGGTTGGGTCAGGGAAATGGGGGGGGGGGGGGGGCAAAAAGGATAGATTAACTTTGTTTTTAAAAAAGTGCACTGTGCTTTAAAAGGCAAAATTCCCTTTCTTCAGAAAATGTTAGTATCTGATTTCCGTATGTAATACATTATGTTAATTTTACAAATGCTCTGGACAAATGGCGGGGTCTATTTTGTCTTTTTAGCTTGTTGTTGTTGTATTTTTTTTTATTTTTTACAAATGGTCTCAGTGTTCTTCTGTAGCCCTTCCCAGATGCCTGTGTGGGTAAATGGAGATTAGAGAACTCTGTGGAAGCTTCAGGCTCTCCTCCACTTCCTAGACAGTAAAGGAGTTAATCTGACATGGGCAGTAGCTTCCGTTTCTGTGCTGCATATAGTACATTTTTTTTATTTATTTTTTTTATTCCAGAATCTGGCAAGAAGATTTATGGCTGTGCGATGCCCCCTACAGGTTCTGAAGAATCGGAGGTAACGTTGCAGATTATAAACGCAATATTATTCGTGTGTATGTGTGTGTGTGTATATATATATATAAATATATATATATATATAATATATATATATGTATATATATATATATATAATATATATATATATATATATATATATATATATATATATATATATATATATATAATTACACACTATACAGCAGTGGTTCAGGATATAGGGGCCTCAACTGTTGCTCCTGACCTAATATAACATAATGTTTAACATATAACTAATTGTATATTCCTGCGCTTAAGATGTTAACCAATGTAAATTATCCAAACCACCGGCTGCTGCTCTGTTAAGGTACTGTACCTTTAAATTGGCTACATAGGTGTTTTGAGCGCTCCCTGGTTACATAAAAACAAATCCCCACTTGTGTTCTTGTGATAAATACATTTGCAATAAGCAAATAAACCAATTTTGCAATAAACAATTGAAAAACAGATTATGTGAAATAAACGTGTCCTTCATAAATGAGTCCAGATCATTGTATATTCATACATGCAGAATGCGCGATGATCAATCGTGCAATTTTTGAAGTGCCAAGTGCTGTCTCTTTAAATAAAGTGCAAATCGTTGCTTCCCTTCAGTGTTTCCACTCACTCAACGACTGGTGTGGACTCCTATATTATAAGAGTCACAAGCGCTTTTATATTGTCCTGGATATGCTGAAACTTGCAGTCCTCCTTGCTGGTTATGTTCCCCATTGGTGTGCCATAAGGCAGAATTTTTATTCATAGGATAGCAAAAAAGATCAAAGTGGTGTAATTCCATTTTTATTAAAATAATTGGCAAAGTTAAAAGCAGTTGCACTCGCTTTGGCATGAAGAAATGCAAGCAAAATGCTGACCGGAAAGTTTGCAGCAACGCGCGTCTCACTGGCCGGAAATGACATCACCACCTGCGGTCACCTGACATGTTCCACGCGTGGTGACGTTATTTCTGTCCGTTGAGACACACGTTGATGCAAACTTCCAGGTTGGCATTTTGCTTGCATTTCTTCATGCACAAGTGAGTTTAACTGCTTTTAACTTTGCTAATTTTAATAGACGGAATCACGCTATTTTAAACTTTATTTTTTATTTTATTTTTTGCCATCCTTTTTATATCACCTTTTATGAGTAAAAATACTGTGTTGTGGCTCAGCAATGGGGAACATAACCAGCAAGGAGGACTGCAAGTTCCAGCATATCCAGGACCATATAAAGCGCTTGTGACTTTTTATTTTTATTTTTATTTTTTATAATATAGGAGTCCACACCAGTCGGTGAGTGAGTGAGTGGGGACACTGAATGGGAGCACGAATTTGCAGCTTAGAGACCACTCTTTATTTAAAGAGACAGCACTTGGCACTTCAAAAATTGCACAATTTGATCATCACGTTCTGCATGTATTAAAGGTTAAAAAAAAATAAAACTTCTGCGTGATGCTCTCCCGCCAGCCCCCCCTTTATATTTACCAGAGCCTGATCTCGATCCAGCGATGTGCCTGAGAGCAGAGGCTCTCTCGACTCTCTCCCTCCTCATTGGCTCAGACACAGCAGTGGGAGGTATTGGCTTTGGCTGCTGTCAATCACAGCCAGTGAGTGGGGGACGGGGCTTGGGGGTACCCACATAAAAAGCGGCTTTCTGTGCGGGCACTCAGAGAAGAGGATAAGCCAGGATCTCTGGTGGAGAACCTGAGAAGAGGAAGATCGGGGCTGTTCTGTGCAAAACCATTCCACAGAGCAAGTAAGGCAAGTATGACATGTTCGTTTAGAAAAAAAAAAATCAAACCTTTTTAAAGGATAAATCCACCTTAACACTAAAATCTCTACATCTACAGACATCCACGATCTAACACTAACCTATCTTGCCCTATAAAGAAGAAATCCGTATACATAACTTCTTTTTTTTTTTTTTTTAAGCCGATCCTAACCAATCCCTTGCTGAGCTGTCGGCTGCGGCTTTGCTGTGTAGGCGGGTGCAGAAGATGCAGCCGACAGCGGAAGCCCCATAGTAACTCTATGGGTGACGTCCTTCCCTATTCATTTCACAGCTGTTGTTGGCTGTGTCCTCTGCAGAGCTTCCGCCGCTGGCGACCGGATCGGATTGGCTTCAAAAAAGCTATGTATACTGACTTATGCTTTACAGGGTTAGATAGGGTAGTGTTAGATCATGGATGTCTGTAGATGTAGAGATTTTAGTGTTGGGGTGGACTTATCCTTTAATATCACTTTAAAACAAAGTAAAACTGGGAAACCTTCTTTTTTTTTTTTTTTTTTTTTTAATATCCCCCCTCAAATGTTTTCCAGGCACTGTTGGCCATTATGTAACAGTAGGTGCAGCATATTGGTACATTATGACAGACTTACTTGTCAAACAATCCCCAAACAAACAATAGCAATGTGTCAGGGGCACTTCCATCTTCTCCCAGTCTTTCTTCTGGGTTCAGCCACTTCACTGGTCGGGTCACTCCCATGCATGTGCACATGAGTCGTATCATCGTGGCACAAAGCAGTGCCAAAATGTATGCTGCTCGGTGTGCAATAATGACGGATAAAACTAAGATGGTCTGCTCTGTGATAAAAATCCTACCTGTCAGTGTTTTTGATGGGCAATAAAAACGCATCTCGTGCTTGTGTTTTTACTGGCCCTCAATTGCAAGTGTAAATGAAGTGGAGGTCCACCCTAAAATAAAAAAAAAATAAATAAAGAAAAATATTTTACTGTTGCTAGGCAGTCTTTCTATTCCGCATCGCTTCCTCCTCTCCGGCGAGCTGCCCAGTTGTCTTCTGGGATGTGTGTGTTCGTGTGTGTGTCCCAGAAAACAGGGCAATTCACAAAGCGCCACGCGACTCGTGCATGCGCAGTAGGAAACGGGCAGTGAAGCTGCAAGGCTCCACTGCCGGTTTCCCTTCGTTAAGATGGCGGCCCCGGCACCCGATCCAATGGACGGGTGGGCCTTGGGGGGCCGACATTGCGGGCTCCATGGACAGGTAAATGCCCTTATTAAAAGTCAGCAGCTACAGTGTTTGTAGCTGCTGAATTAAAAAAAAAAATATATATATTGCGGCTGGAGCACGGCTTTAAAATAAAAAAGCGGACAGAAAATGGGGACATGCTGCAAAGGAAAATTAGAGACTGAACATGTTGCATGAGGTAAGCTGGGATCACTGGTAATACATGAATGATCAACTACAGACTGCAGAGGTCTACATATCAAGTACCAAAGGGCTGCATGTGGCTACAGGTTGGACACCAGATATATACAGTGTTTCATCAAGCATTATTAAGTTTATGTCCGTTTTTGTTATCCCTTATTTTTTTACTATGGCATCTTAATATCTTATTGGCTGTATAAATTTAACTTGTCATCCTTTTTTATATGTTCTGTGATAGGGTTTGGTTTCATTAAACAGAGTTTTATAGCGTGCAATATTTTCTATCAGATCTATGGTGTTTATGCCGTTTATATCAGGCAGACCTGTAAATCAGTGGTCATTAAGTCATAATAAAGGTTTTAGTGAGTTTTATCACACCAGGGTCACTTCTGAACAAACTCCAGCCTGTAAAAGAAAAGGAACTTTATTTCTTTTTGTGTCCATTAGGCGATGCGGGAAACGTACAGGAATGGCTGTTTCATGCAACGCATAGCGATCGCACTGTTCATGCACTCTACTGCGGGGTGTCCATTAAATGTTAACTCCCCAAAAGCAGAACGCAGTGTGTTTGCTAGAATTGGATTGCATGGGTATTGTACACTCATGTGATCCATTTCCAGTGCAGCAAAAAATGTGTGTGTGTGTGTGTGTGTGTGTGTGTGTGTGTGTGTGTGTGTGTGTGTGTGTGTGTGTGTGTGTGTGTGTATATATATATATATATATATATATATATATGTATATATATATATATATATATATATATATATATATATATATATATATATATATATATATATATATATATATATATGTATGTGTATATATATATTATACGTTTTTGTATGTACGTGTGTTCTTTATTTTAACAGAAAAGTTTATTACCAATCCATAAAACACAACAAAGAAAAAAACGTTCACGTCCCTTATAATACATGTAGTACAGTGCTAGATATTCATAGATCGCATTCTTTACCTCGTTACAGTCAATCTATAAAACATTTTATTGGACTTGTGCTGCATTCGTCGGTGAGCAACACCATTTCTCACATTTTTTCTTATACCATAAATAACTTTACCAGGTCCAAACAAGAAAAAGCAAAAAAGTGGATACCAGAAAGAGGGAAGGAGAGGGGAAAAAAAAAAAAAAAAAGGGGTGAGGGAGAAGATTGGGGGGGAATAGTGTCTTCATCTTCTTCATCTTTTTCTTTTTCTTCTTCCACTGCCCACATTTGGTACTTTTTTTTTGGGGGGGGCGGTGGGAGCGGGTACTTGTTTTTGACAGGTACCTGCTCCCACTTCTGGGTAAGATTGGCGATCTACGTGCCTTTTTCCGGCCCCTCCTCCTTATATTTAGAGCTGAATTTCAGCCTTCCGTTCGGTCTTGCACAGTTGTACCGGCTCCTCTTGTGTACTAAAGTTGCTTACTGCTTTCACTTCACACTGGGAGCTCCTCACAATGTGCCTTATAAGCTGCAGCAAGGCAGATAGAGCCAACCTAATTTCATTGGCTGGGGGATGTCCAGCATCATCTAGTACTTTCCTCGCCAGCCTGTCACTAGCCTGCCCTTTCAGTCATTGGATTTCAGTTCCTTTTTCAATCACGGTGGCTGGGTGTCAACTGTGCACCTTACCTGGGGCAATGTGCTTGCAAAGGCCCCTTCCTTTAAACTGACATCCTCCTTATCAAGGCATTTTGATTTCACTGATCTATGTGTGGTTTTCACCCTAGGATGAAGAAGACGAATACCTACCCGAGAATGTGACTTTTGCACCCAAAGATGTGACCCCCGTCGATTTCACTGTGAAGGACAATGTTCATGGCCTTGGTTACCGGGGCCTGGATCCTCACCAGGCCTTGTTCGGATCTCTGGACTCTCGTGTTAGTCTTTTCGGTGATGGCTCTGATCGGATGTTCAGTTCACTGGGAGATGTGCGGCACAGCAAAGGAAGGAAAGTCGGGATTTCTGGACAGGTGCCACCTTATAATCCTATGTACTGCATTAGTAGCTACTACGGTTCTGGTTATACTAGGCCAGTGATGGCGAACCTTGGCACCCCAGATGTTTTGGAACTACATTTCCCATAATGCCCGACCCCTGGCACCCCAGATGTTTTGGAACTACATTTCCCATGATGCTCACGCACTCTGCAGTGTAGTTGAGCATCATGGGAAATGTAGTTCCCAAAACATCTGGGGTGCCAAGGTTCACCATCACTGGTCTAGGCCTTGCATCCAGAATATCTGTCTTGCAGCTCATTCACACCAGCAGCTGTGCATGGTTGGTGGGGTGTGCATGGTTGGGCAGAATCGTGCCAAGGCCGGCTGTTCTGTAGTTGTCAGGGACCTCCTCCTCGCTGCACCCCTGTGGTCGCAGTACTAGCGTGTAAGCCTCACTGTGTTTTTTTTGTTTCCTGTGCAGGCTTTCGGTGTTGGGGCTCTGGAGGATGAGGATGACGACATATATGGCACAGACTCCATGTCCAAGTATGACACTGTGCTCAAAGAGGAGAGCGGAGACAACCTGTTTGGGTGGACGGCACCAAAAGAATATAGAAACAAGAAAGGTAATGATTAGTAAAGTGCAGCTAACATTTTACTATACAACAATGGCATAGTTTTTAGTACATTGGTGATTGGACCACTTTACCATTTTAACCAATCCGCCACTTCAGTATTTAAAAGTCCTGCTTAACCACTTCAATACAGGGCACTTTTACCCCCTTCCAGCCCAGGACAATTTTCAGTTTTTATCACTGTTGCACTTTGCATGACAATTGCGCGGTCATGCAACACTATCCAAACAACATTTTTTTTATCATTTTGTTCACTCAAATAGAGCTTTTCTTTTGGTGGTATTTAATCACCACTGAAAGTTTTGGAAAAAAAGCAATTTTCTTTGTTTCTGTTTTTTAGAAATAGGTTTTTATTGAAAAAATACAAAATAAACATTCAGCTCAATTTACATCTCTAAACTCTTTGTTTGTTTCTGTTTAAATGCAAAAATGTATTATGCTACATTTTTGATGAACACAACCCAAACCAGTGTATATTAGTCTGTAGGAAAGGTATAGAGTCCACAAATGATGGTGTATATCTGAAAATTGATCAATCCTGATGTGCTGATAGTCGGTCTCATTTCACAAGGCCTTAAAATGCCAGGACAGTACAAATCCCCCCCCCCCCCCCATGACCCCCTTTGGAAAGTAGACAGTCCAATGCATGTATTAAGAGGACACATACTGTCTTCAGTGCAGTACAGCTTCATCATATAACTGGTGTTACAGCGATCAGGGACACGGACCGGTGACAGTGCGAAATTGTTGTTTTTATTTTTTTTTATTGTTTTTTTATTTTTAATTGCCCTTTTTATTTTTATTTTTTTAACACACTGTGACCAGAGCAATACAGTGTTACCATAGTAACATTCTTCTAATCTGGGTAAGTGATGAGGATTTTTTTACACATTTTACCCATAGGCTCTTATGTCCCATCCATTGTCGGCGCTCCCTCCTCTTCCCTGCATACACCACTGGCTGACATGATGTCACTGCTACGTTAAAGTGATTATAAACACCCTTTGCAAGTTGTACCTAATTTTTTAGGTAAGCCTAGAATAAGGCTTACTTTTATAGGTAAGCCTAGAATAAGGCTTACTTTATAGGTACTGTAAATATCTATATATATATATATAATATATATGTATATATATATATATATAATATATATATATATATATATACTGCGGCGATGATGTCATTGGCGCATACGCTGTAAAGAAACGGCCTCCTGAGCAGTTTCTTCACGAGCGAGTGCCGTGACCGGTAGCTCATGCGCGCGAGTGACGTCATGCATCTCCAGCCAGTCAGAGTCCGGGTCCCCGGAAGGAAGAGGGGCGAAGATCGATGCGGCCTGCAGTGGGGACGGCACTGGCTTTGTTTGCAGGTAAGTGTCACTTAATGTGATAGTATGCTTATGCTTTTACTTTGCAGGGTAAAAGAAAGGAAGCAAAACCCATCTGGGTTTACTTCCTAATTAACAAGGTTATATCTGGTTTTGCAAAGGCATTTGGTGCACACAAAGTAAATCTTTTGAGGAATATATTTACATAAGTTTTTGTGCCTGGAGTTTAGCTTTAGTGGACGAGTAGCACTATTGTCTCTCGGTGGCCCTTTCTGTCCCTGTGCTACCTGTACTCACAGATCTGCCTTCGCTGTGTGCCAAGTGCTTGTATCAACAGAGGTGTGCCCATTGTTGTGTTTGTTTGCGTAGCCATGGGCAGCGGCCATGTTTACCTATTCGCTCTCTTTCGCTCTGTCTATAACGCACTTGTGTTGCATTAGCTGTTAACCCATTCTGTGGTGCTCAGCACTTATTACATTAAATCCTGGGCAATCACAGTGGTATTTCCCACACTTACATTTTATGTTTGTTTTTTTTTACTTTTTTAATTTTTTTTAAACGCTCTCTTTTAGAGCGAGAACAATAATTCTAGCAAAAGACCTCATCTAACTCTAAACTGGTAACCTGTAGACATTTTTAAACGTCGTCTATGGAGATTGTTAAGGGTCAAAGTTTTTTCGTTATTCCACGAATCAACGCAATTTTGAAGCATGACATGTTGGGTATCCATTTACACGGTGTGACATTATTATCTTTCACAGTATAAAAAAAAAATTGGACTAACTTTACAGTGTTTTGTGTGTTTTTATTTTTTATTTTTTTTTACTCTGAAAAGTGCTTGAGCAAAAAAATGGCCTGATCATGGATGGTTTACCCCCTTCATGATCAGGCCATTTTGTTATTTATTTTAAATTTAATTTAATTTTTTTTCCAATTGTTTATTTATTGGAAATTTTCCAAAAGGTAACACAGAAAAATCAACATACATGTTCTCAAGAGAGTTACAGAGAGTAAGACGAACATGGGAAGAGGTTCCATTCTAGTGAAACGTGAACATAACACGTTTTATGTTACAGAGGTAGACATATAATGTCAACTGATTAAACAGAGATTTGTATATACATCCTTTTTACAAAAAAAAGTTACTACAGAGTGAGTTTTTAGCAGCAGTCTTTTTGACCTCTCGTCTATTTCGTATAATCAGAAATATAGCTTAACTGACATGTTTGTTCGAATCTACGTAAGTTTTCTCCAAGTTGAGTTCGGAAACATCCCATGTCCCCCAGATTGTGTCAAATCTACGGAGGGAGTCTTCAATTATTGAAGTAAGACGTTCGTTCCATCCTACGGATGTCGGCTGTGATTGTTAAAAATTGTGCGAAGGTAGGAGGGGTGTTGGCAAGCCAACATTGAGAGATGGCCCTTTTGGCTGCTAATAGGATAAAGGCCATTCGTTTTTTTTTTTTTTTTTTTATTCAATCTTATTTTATTGAGAAAGGAAAAGTTCATAGAATACAAACATGGCATTCCTATCACATATAAAGATATAAACAACATTCTAAGACCAGTGTCGTAGTTTTACAACGAGTATGGAGTATGTTAGTTTCCTTTAGTTTGATATACAAGCCTGTGTAGCTACGTCTACCATGACTTATTGACGGGTCAGTGCGCACCACTATCCTCTCATTGAGCGGTGCCCACTTATTACACATATGCTAGGGCTTTTGTTGTTGCGTTAGTCGCGTTTTCTTCTAGGGTGAAACTCTGTGTGTTGCAATTTTCTGCTGATACTAAAGGTTTTGGTTAGGGTGGTCGTGTATCACTGTAACATATAAAGTGAAACGAGGGATGAAGGTGAGGAAAGATGGGGGGGGGGGGGGTAAAGGCAGTATGGTAGTAGATAGTAAGAGGGAGACATTCCACTTAGGTTACACAGTTGCGTTAGTGGGGTCCTCTGCAGCCCAAGAAATAAATTCTGAGGAATAACGAAACAAAGACCATGAGGTCCAGGTCATAGAGACTTTCTCCTCTGTACCCATTTCCTGCGACAACATCCGTTTTAAGCGGTTTGATTCGGTCCACTTCAGTTGCCCAATCCCCCAGGGAAGGCATGTTCGTCGACTGCCAGTGTCTGGGCAGAACCGTTCTGGCCGCTGCCAGAAAATGGCGCAGGACGTATTTTTTGACTGATTTTAATTGGTCCAGGAAGCATAGATAGCAGCACTATCTCAGGAGACGGTGTGATTGAGGTTGCCATGAGTTTGCAGTACAGGTCAAGGATCTTTTGCCAGAACCTTCGCACAGGGGGGCATTCCCACTAAATGTGGAGAAGTGTTCCCTTGGATGACAAACCACGCCAGCAGGTATCCGGGAGTGCCGGATTTATCCAGTGTAAAGTCGAGGGGCACCTGTACCAACGGGTCAGCAACTTGAACCCCTTTTCTTGAGCTTTGGAGGCTAGGGATATTTTGTGAGCCAAAATGAAGCACTTTTGCCAGTCAACAGGTGAAATGGAGTGACCCAGATCTTCCTTGCAGGCCTGTGTGTATGGGGGCGTTTTTTTTTTGTTTTTTTTTTTTTTTGTTTTTTTTAAGAGGTTTAGATATTTTCGGGAGAGGTAGGCCCAGTAAGAGATGTACAGGTTGAAAAGAAACGGGTGAATTCAGAACTTTTTCCAGGAGTATGTGTATCTGGGTCCAGAAGGGTGATAGCAAGGGACATTCCCAGAATATATGGTAATGGATTCCTATAGACTTGCCACACCTCCAGTCCAGAGGACGTCCACTTTTGTGTCAATAAAAAAAAACTCTGGAGTTCTGTACCAAAACATTAAGATTTTATAGGCGGTCTCTTTTTGGGTCACACATCTGGATATCTTAGAGGAAGGTCCCCATATCTCCCTCCACTCGTGCAATGTAATGGGTCTATTTAAAATGTGGGACACTTTTTTTTTTTTTTTTTTTTTTTTTTTTTTTTGTTATTCAGCACTGCGCTACTGGAGCTCAAATGGTTAAAGTGTATTTCTAGTGAGAAATTACAATTATCTTTGATCATATTATGTGAACTGCTGTGTCATATTTTTCAGGGTCTGCGAAAGAACTTCAATACATTGGCAAAGTCCTAGAGGGCTTCTCTATAACGACACAATCGTCTGCACTCAAAAAGGTAAAATGGCTCTCCCAACGTCCTCCTTTAGTGTGGATTTATTTGATTAATTTTGTTGTGAAATCAATAGCTTAGACTAAGCTGGCAGCTATTCAAATTTTTTTTTTCTTTTTCTTTTCGTAATTTGTTTTTATGAAGGCTCTCTGAAACCATCATAAAATGTTGGCAGAAACCAAGAATGCAATAAATGTTCCTCTGGCGTGTGAGATAACAGTAATCTCAATGTCAAACAATGCAACGTGAGCGAGAGGGAATAACGGTGGAGGAGTAAAAAGGTTTGCATAAGGCCAGTGTACTATCACTTTCTGTCCCCCATCAGAAAGTGTCCGCTGTGTACTGCGCATGCGCAGTACACAGGACTACCAGATTCCGAAAATTGCCGAAGATGATTGGCGCCTACGCCGTGAGTCCACTTTCAAGCCCCACCATCCAAGTGGACATAGAGTTAGAATATAAAAGAGCCGAGCGCGGCGAGGCCGTGCCCGAAGCGCGGCGAGCATGGCGAGGCCGTGCCCGAAGCGCGGCGAGCATGGCGAGGCCGTGCCCGAAGCGCGGCGAGCATGGCGAGGCCGTGCCCGAAGCGCGGCGAGCAAGGCGAGGGGCCCTCTGAGTTTGTAGCCCTATGTCCACTTGGATGGTGGGGCTTACACATCGACTCACGGCGCAGGCACCGTTCATCTTCGGAGATTTTCCGAAAATCCTTCTGCTGCGCATGCGCAGTACACGGCGGACACTTGGTGATAGCCGGACTGTTCTTGTCCGAACACCGGCCGTAGATGGAGCAGCAGTTGCAAGAAAGAAAGAAATTTTGGGTGGTGGGGAGTGGGGTCCATCAATGGAGTAAACTATAAGTGCTTTTACCCTTTAAAGCTTATGTGAAGTCTGCAGTTAACAATCTGGTTATCCCATAAAATAATATGTATATTAGACATGTGCCCACAAAAATTTTTTTTAGTTACTCCCGAAATTCGTTTTTATTTTGTTTTGTTAAAAAATGCATTCGTCCAAAAAGCCAAATTAATTAAGGTCTAATCTGTCAATTGAAGGCTTATGGTGTCTGTCGGATGTTCTAAGAAGATTCGACGAAGTAGCTAAACTGTAGGACACTGCGATCGTACATTTCCAGTCGAATGCTCCACCCACAAGCTATAGTAGAATTCTAAAGTTTGACTAGTAGTAATTATAATTATTACTAGTCCAAAAAACATTAGAATTCTTCTATAGCTTGTGGGCGGAGCATTTGACCGTTAATGTCCGCTCGTGGCGATCGTATGTTTTTAACTGCTTTTGTCGAATCTTCATGTCTCTATAATGTTAAATCTTTTCTCTCTGTCAAATAATCTTGGACTAATAGGCACATTCAACTGCAGGTTCCATAGAAACAGATCGCTATTGTCACCGTCATGTAGAATCTTCTATCTATCTATCTATCTATCTATCTATATGGAACTGTTGTCGCAATGATACAAAAATATAATGGATATGAAAAAGGAATGCTTTTTATTTCGGATTCTGCACGTTCGTTATTGTTAAAATGAACACGAAAATCCCTGAAATTCCGACGAAAACGAATGCACATGTCTTTTTTTTTTTTTTTTTTTTTTTTTAATATATATGTGTATGTATGTATATGTATACCCTGTTTCCCCGAAAATAAGAACTAGCATAATTGTCGGAGATGGCTGCAATATAAGCCCTACCCCCCAAATAAGCCCTACCCTGTTTCCTCGAAAATAAGCCCTACTCTGAAAATAAGACCTACAAGGACTTTAACTAGGGCTTATTTGGGGGGTAGGGCTTATATTGCAGCCATCACCGACAATCACGCTAGGTCTTATTTTCGGGGAAACAGGGTATATATATATATATATATATATATATATATATATATATATATATATATAATATAAAAAAAATCTCTCCATCTATAATCCAAAAAAAGCCACCAAATGCCTTTAAACCTGAACTCCGGGTATAATCTTAATTGCATAATTACGTTGGTCCACATTGGACCAATGTAAGTATGCAAATATCATACCATGTACAGTGATTGCCATCATCTCCTGAGTCTTGCATACTGACCACAGGGTTGCTTGGCACCACTGCCATTTTATAGATGCCTTGTAATTTTTTTTTTTTTTTCTTTTTTTTCAATGAATACAAGGTGTTTTCTGATTGGATGGGGTGGTGATGTTACCATCTCTTTCATTCAGAGAGCAAGAACCACCGCTCTAGGTCGGCCCGCCAAGACGAGTGCTTGTCTTCCCGTCAGAGAGCCTCAGGTGCTGGCTAATACACGTAAGGTAGACGGTAATGGAAAGAACTCTGGATCGCCGCACACCGAAATTGATTTCTTGTGTTTATTCCAAAAGGAAGATCACATCAAATCATCCACAACAAACGGGTGTTACAAAAATAGCTGACGCGTTTCACACTGACGTCAGCGCTTATTCATAGCTCATGAATAAGCACTGAAGTCAGTGAAATGCGTTGGCTATCTTTTTCCATTACCTTCTATCATTTTCATTCAATCAGATAACGCCTTGTATTCTTTGAATAATATACAAGTCGTTCTATAAATGCAAGCAGTGCTGAGTGAGCGATTTTCTATGCAAAACAATTGTACCGCTTTGAGATGCAAAAATCTGACATAATCATACCGCCAGGGAGGTTAAACCCATGAAATAGTCAGGTAGTGAGGACCTTTTCCAAGCTTGCAATAAAAAAAACTGAAGATCTGCTCCAATTTCCTGCTATCCAAACAGGAATTTGTATACAGTTAGATTACATTAAGCACATACAAAATAATTTTTTTTTGTCATGGCGTGCCGTCTTTAACGGATAAATGTTTGAATGTTCGCAGGTTTATCCGGCACCTGAGCTCCCGAGGGATTACAAGCCGGTGCACTACTTCCGACCTGTGCTAAGTGCAACCAGTCACAATTCTGCTGCTTTGCAAGCCCTGCTGGCGTCTTCCCAGAGTCCTCCTGCTGAGCCAAAGAAGGATCAACTACCTAGTAGACACCAACTCCGCTCTTCCCAGAGAAGGGAGATGCTGGGGGAGGAGGCACTTCAGGGTGAGTGGTATTCACAGTTTCATCACGGTACATACGAGCATTAGGGTTTCAAGTGCAGGATATCTGGGAACTCTCGGTGGTCATCAGCAACATGTAGCAGGTGCCTTTTTTTTTTTTTTTTTTATTTATTTATTTTTCACATATTGGGAGATTTAGTAAAACTGGCGCACACAGAATCTGGTGAAGCTGTGCATAGTAACCAATCGGCTTGATTTTAAAGGAGAAGTATGTTGTGGTGTGTGTTTGTTTATTATTATTATTAACCACTTCCCTACCGCCCACTGTCATATGACGCCCACAAGGTGGATCTCCCATCTGGGTGGGCGTCATATGACGTCCTCCCATTCCTGGCCGCCGCGCGCCCGCCCGTGGAGTCGCTCGGGACCCGGTGGGCACCCGCGATTGCCCGTTAAAACTGCGGGACCGTAGAGCTGTGTGTGTAAACACACAGCTCCACGTCCTGTCAGTGGAGAGGAGACCGATCATGTGATCCCAGTACGGAGGAACACCGATCGGTCTCCTCCCCTTGTGAGTCCCCTCCCCCCACAGTTAGAATCATTACATTAGGGAACATATTAACCCCTGCAGCGCCCCCTAGTGTTAACCCCTTCCCTGCCAGTCACATTTACACAGTAATCACTGCAATTTTATAGCAACGATCGCTGTGTAAATGTGAATGGTCCCAAAAATGTGTCAAAAGTGTCCGAAGTGTCCGCCGCAATGTCGCAGTCACGAAAAAAAAAAATCGCAGATCGCCGCCATTACTAGTAAAAAAAAAAAAAAAAATGCAATAAATATATCCCCTATTTTGTAGACGCTATAACTTTTGCGCAAACCGATCTATATACGCTTATTGCGATTTTTTATTTATTTATTTTTTTCAAAAATATGTAGAAGAATACGTATCGGCCTAAACTGAGGAAAAAAAACGTTTTTTATTAAAAAAAAAAAAAATTTATTATTTTTTTTTTTTTTTTTTTTTTTTTTTTAAATTGACGCTTTTCTTTTGTTTATAGCGCAAAAAATAAAAACCGCAGCGCTGATCAAATACCACCAAAAGAAAGCTCTATTTGTGGGGAAAAAAAAGGACGTCAATTTTGTTTGGGTGTAATGTCGCACGACCGCGCAATTGTTAGTTAAATCGACGCAGTGCCGAATCGCAAAAAGTGCTCTGGTAAGGAAGGGGTGTAAAATGGCCCGGTGCTGAAGCGGTTAATAATAATAAATAGATCTCTCATATATATATATATATATATATATATATAATTTTTTTTTTTTTTTTTTTTTTTCTATCTATATCTATCATACTTGCCTAGGTGGATGCTGCAGCTGTCCTTCAGCGTCTCTTCACTGAGAATCGAGCCACCGAACACCGCCGATGACTTGGTTCTCTCCCCTCCCCGAGTGGAGAGATGCTGCCTGTCAATCAGCATCTCTCCTGCTCTGCTCCTCCATGCTCATTGGAGCGATGAGCTGTGGAGAGGCGGGGAGCAGCCATCTCAGCGTCTCGATGAGATGCTAAGACTGCCATCAGTCAAGGCAGCTGGTGGATCCAGACTCCGGAAGTCGGGATGACGTGCTGCCTCAACTGATAGCAGTGACGTCAGCGGACTTCAGACCGCTCTCTGCTAAAAACAGGTCACAGGAGTGCAAAATGAATTGCACTCCTGTGACCCAGAGGAGAAGCCGAGCCTAAAATGCTCAGGCTTGACTTCTCCTTTTTAAGTAAGCTTTAACAATTAAAACCTAGAAGCCCTGAGGGCTTTCACACCGGAGCGGTGCGCTTGCAGGACGCTGAAAAAAGTCCTGCAAGCCGCATCTTTGGAGCGCTGTAGAAGCGGTGTATTTACCACTCCTAAAGCGCCCCTTCCCATTGAAAACGATGGGGCAGCGCTCCAAACCCGCCTGCACAGTGCAGCTGCATCGGCACTTTGCGGGCAGTTATAACCCTTTTTTGGCTGCTAGTGGGGGTTAAAACTGACCCGCTAGTGGCCGAAAAGCACCGCTAAAACGACGCTAAATATGGCGCCGCTTTACCGCCAGCGCCTCAGTGTGAAATTAGCCTTAGGCTACTTTCACACCTAGGCACTGGGTGCGCTGGCGGTAAAGTGGCGCTATATTTGGCGCTGCTTTACAGTTTTTTTAGCGGCGCTATTCGGCCGCTAGCGGGGCGGTTTTACCCCCCCCCCCCCCGCGCCCCCCCCCCCCCCCCGCGAGCGGCCGAAAAAGGGTTAATACCGCCCGCAAACCGCCGCTGCAGCAGCGTTTTGCGGGCGGGTTTGAAGCGCTGCCCCAATGTTTTCAATGGGAAGGGGCGCTATAGGAGCGGTAAATATACCGCTCCTATAGCGCACCAAAGATGCGGCTTGCAGGACATTTTTCAGCGTCCTGCAAGCGCACCGCTCCAGTGTGAAAGCCCTCTGGGCTTTCACACTGGAAAGGCAGCAATGGCTGTTTCAGGTCGGTTTGCAGGCGCTATTTTTAGCGCAATCGTGCCTGCAAACCACCCCAGTGTGAAAGGGGCCTTAAAGTACATAGAACAGGCCGGGTCAGCAATGGTGGGACTAACTCTAAACTATCTGCATAACACCCATGGACACCTGCCTATGCCAATACATGAGCATACATGCTGACAAGAATAAAAGCCTGACAAATTGGAATCATGCCGCATTTTGTGACTTTTTTTAAATTCCTAGGTCCAGCTTCTATCCTAGACCTTCTCTCCAATAAGGACCGGGAAAGGATCAAAGACATGACACAGACCTTAGAGGAGCAGAGGCTGAAAGCACAGAAACTCGCACAGGAAGCTATGAAGAGCCGCTTCCAGGCCGCGTCTGCAGATGAGGCGGAGAACAAGCGGCAGGATGAGTTGCTTGACCGCCGGCTCATACCGCCAAACGCATCAGAATTCCGACCCTTTGAGGGGAATCCAGAAAAACAGAAAAGATATGAAATCTACACCCGGAAACTCCACGAAGGACAGAAAGGTAGCAGATTGTAATTAGTTATTTTTTTTTTTTTTTTTGTAAAATCTCTAATAGTTGCAAACTATACATTGACACTGGGAGGTTGATTTACTAAATGCAAATATACTGTGCACTTGCTCTAGACCTGAGAGAAAGCTCTGAAATGAGGGGAAGCTCTGCTGGTTTCTTTCATTCAATCATGTACACACAAAAATGCTTCCCCTGCCAGTGATTACCGTATATACTCGAGTATAGGCTGACCCGAAATATAAGCAGAGGCACATAATTTTACCACAAAAAACTGGAAAAACTTATTGACTCCAGTATAAGACTAGGGTGAGAAATGCGCAGCTACTGTAAGTGGAAAAGAGGGTCAACTATGCCCATTTGCAGCCATAGGTCCCCTGAACTTCAGACCCAAAGGGTCCTGAAATGACATTGCTGCAGATGGACACAGTTGACCGAATTTGGGGCCCCGTATCTCGGGGCCGCTTGGTGCTAGGAAGAAATTTGGATATGTAGTAGTGATGGTTCCACTGGGTTTGCACGTAAAATTTGGGGTTCCTAGCACCAAGTGGCCCCCGAGGGGGCCCCAAAGTCGGGTCGGAAAATGTCATTCTTTGCTGCAGAAAAGTGCTTGACTCGAGTATAAGCCGAGGAAAAAACTTGGCTTATACTCGAGTATAATACGGTAAGTATTCTTTTCAAAGTGAAACTTTACCTTGTTTACTAAGCTCTGAAGCAAGTGCAGTTGCAGCGCACAGTATATTTTCCTTTAATAAATCAACCCCAATGTGCTGTCTTCTTCCTGTGGTAGGAGCTTTTGCACCACTCATAGTTCAGGCACAGTCTTCTTCTTCTTCTTCTTCTTCTTCTTCTTCTTCTTCTTCTTCTTCTTCTTCTTCTTCTTCTTCTTCTTCTTCTTCTTCTTCTTCTTCTTCTTCTTCTTCTTCTTCTTCTTCTTCTTCTTCTTCTTCTTCTTCTTCTTCTTCTTCTTCTTCTTCTTCTTCTTCTTCTTCTTCTTCTTCTTCTTCTTCCCCATATACTATACCGGACCCATTGCATCTGGTATGGATTTTTAAAGGGGGGACCCCACAAAAAAAGCATGTAACCCCCCCCCCCCCAAACAAAATTCCATACAGACCTTTAGCACCAGACCCGCTATATATGTATTGAGTTTGATGGCTGTCATAAAAGAACACCAGCAGGAACACGTTAGTACATAAGCCCTAATATGCTGTAAATTCTGCTTATTTTCCAGACGCTCTGCAAACTTCCCTGGACTCCAAGATGACCGAATGGGAGCAATCTCGTGAGCAGGATGAGTTCATGCGGTCTGCCATGTTGTACAAGCCGACTAATTCCTCTCTGTCCTCTCGATTCACCCGAGGAAAGCACGAAGATGATTCGGAAAATGTGGAAGTTCCCAGGGATCAAGAGGTTCCTTCCCCAGAGATTTCTATAATATTTATACATTATTGTGTCTATCTTTATGAGGCAAAGTGCAACGACCCTTTACTACTAATCATTGCCCATCTGACTGCCTAATCTATAAATATATGAATTGTTTTTCGTTTTATAGTTCCCTCTGTTAGATTACCTGATACTGCCCAGTGTATGTGATTTATAAAAATATGCTGCCTAATACCTTATTGCCGATCGGTGCTCACGTGACTGCCCGCTGGTCTCCCCTCCCCGACCTCGGAGGCGGAGACCAGCGAGCAGTCACGTGACTGCCGAGCGCCACTCAAAAATAAGGTATTAGGCAGCATATTTTTGTAAATCGCATACACTGGGGAGTATCCTGTCATCTAACAGAGGGAACTATAGAACTAAAACCGTTATTTTTAGAGTAGGAGGGGGGATCTAGAAGATGACACAAACATTTTTCACTCATGGTTAGTGTTTGGCTGAAGCCATTTATTATGAATAAACTGTTTTACTATTTTTAAATCATAATGGCAACATAAACTGCCCAAATGACCCTGATCAAAAGTTTACATACCCTGGTGATTTTGGCCTGATAACATGCACACAATTTGACACAAAGGGGTTTGAATGTCTATTAAAGGTAACCATCCTCACCTGTGATCTGTTTGCTTGTAATTAGTGTGTGTGTATAAAAGGTCAATGGGTTTCTGGACTCCTGACAGACCCTTGCATCTTCCATCCAGTGCTGCACTGATGTTTCTGGATTCTGAGTCATGGGGAAAGCAAAAGAATTGTCAAAGGATCTGCGTGAAAAGGTAGTTGAACTGCATAAAACAGGAAAGGGATATAAAAAGATATCCAAGGAATTGAGCATGAAAATCAGCAGCGTTCAAACTCTGACGTGGAAAATGAGGGGTTCTGTTGAAACCAAACCACGGTCAGGTAGACCAACTAAAATTTCAGCCACAACTACCAGGAAAATTTGTTCGGGATGCAAAGAAAAACCCACAAATAACTTCAGGTGAAATGCCGGACTCTCTGAAAACATGTGGTGTGGCTGTTTTCAAGATGTACAATAAGGAGTCACTTGAAGAAAGTTGGGCTGCATGGTCGAGTCGTCCAAAGCCATTACTACGCAAATGCCACAAAGTATCCCACTTGCAATACGCCAAACAGCACAGAGACGTGCCTCAAACCTGCCACAAAGTCATTTAGAGTGATGAGATCAAAATTGAGCTTTTTGGCCACAACCATAAACACTACATTTGGAGAGGAGTCAACAAGGCCTATGATGAAAGGTCCACCATTCCTACTGTGAAACACGGAGGTGGGTCGCTGATGTTTTGGGGATGTGCGAGATACAAAGGCACAGGAAATTTGGTCAAAATTGATGGCAAGATGAATGCAGTATGTTATCAAATAATACTGGAGGAACATTTCATTCATCATCCAGGAAGCTGCACATGGGACGTACTTGGACATTCCAACATGACAATGACCCAAAACACAAGGCCAAGTCGGCCTGTCATTGGCTACAGCAGAATAAAGTGAAGGTTCGGGAGTGGCCACCTCAGTCTCCTGACCTCCAATATCATTGAGCCACTCTGGGGAGATCTCAAACGTGCCGTTCATGCGAGACAGCCCAAGAATTTACAGGAACTGGAGGCTTTTTGCCAAGAGGAATGGGCAGCTTTACCATCTGAGAAGATAAAGAGCCTCATCCACAAATACCACAAAAGACTTCAAGCTGTCATTGATGTTAAAGGGGGCAATACAGGATGTTAATAACTGGGGTATGTAAACTTTTGATCAGGGTCATTTGGGTAGTTTCTGTTGTCATTATGATTTAACCCCTTCAATACCCGCCCATAGTCATATGACGCCCACAAGGTGGATCTACCATCCTGGGTGGGCGTCATATGATGTCCTCCCATTCCCGGCCGTCTGGGGGGCGCGGCCGCGGCGTCGCTCGGGACCCGGTGCGGGTGCCCGACGGCCTCGATGTCCGCCGGGCACCCGCGATTGCCCGTTAAAACAACGGGACCGTGCGGGACCGTGGAGCTGTGTGTGTAAACGCACAGTTCCACGTCCTGTCAGCGAGCAGGAGACCGATCATGTGATCCCAGCACGGAGGAACACATGATCGGTCTCCTTCCCTTGAGTCCCCTCCCCCCCACAGTTAGAATCACATTTAGGGAAAACATTAACCCCTCCCCGCCCCCTAGTGTTAACCCCTTCCCTGCCAGTCACATTTACACAGTAATCAATGCAATTTTTATAGCAACGATCGCTGTGTAAATGTGAATGGTCCCAAAAATGTGTCAAAAGTGTCAGTGTCCGACGCAATGTCGCAGTCACGGAAAAAAAATCGCAGATCGCCGCCATTAGTAGTAAAAAAAAAAAAAAACTGCAATAAATCTATCCCCTATTTTGTACACGCTATAACTATAACCGATCAATATGCGCTTATTGCGATTTATATTTATTTTTTTTTTTTTTTTTTTTTTTTTACCAAAAATATGTAGAAGAATTTATCGGCCTAAACTGAGGAAAAAAAATAAAATGGGATATTTATTATAGCAAAAAGTAAAAAATATTTTTTTTTTTTTTTTTTTTTGTTTTTTTTTTTTTTTTTTTCAAAATTGTCGCTCTTCTTTTGTTTATAGCGCAAAAAATAAAAACCGCAGGGGCGATCAAATACCACCAAAAGAAAGCTCTATTTGTGGGAAAAAAAGGACGTCAATTTTGTTTGGGTGCAACGTCACACGACCGCGCAATTGTCAGTTAAAGCGACGCAGTGCCGAATCGCAAAAAGTGCTCTGGTAAGGAAGGGGGTAAAATGGCCCGGTGCTGAAGCGGTTAAAAAGCGTAAACCTAGTTGATTGATAATAAATGGCTTCAGCCAAACCGTAACCATGAGTGAAAGAAAAGTTTTTGTGTTAGCATTCATATGAAAAATGGCCAAGCAATCTCACATGTTTCTGTTTCTCCCGCAGGGCGATATGGATGACAAGTCTGCGGCGGTGAAAATGAAAATGTTTGGGAAGCTGACCAGAGATCAATTTGAATGGCACCCGGACAAACTGCTGTGTAAACGCTTCAACATCCCTGATCCTTATCCAGGGTAAGCTGCAGGGGAATGCCATTCATGGCGGAGCTGTGCAGGCCCAGACATGCCTGACTATTCCAGGCGCAGAGTCCTCACACCTCTTGTTGGAGGCCTCAGATTCCACCGTGACATCGTCCTTTCACTCACGTACAGGCTTTGAGCTTTGTATATAAAAATTGTCAGCTGTGAAAGGAAACATCACCTTATCTTTTAACAGTAGCCTGCTTTTCAGGTTTGAAGTGTACACATTGACAGGCTGATTCACCGTTTTTGTTGTCGGGGTTCTTCCTTTCCTTCCCTTCCTAAAAATTTTATAAATCTGACCTCCGGCCTTGCCTTCAGTCTTGCAAAGTTGCACAGGCTCCTCCTTTGCAGAAATTTTACTCTGATTTCACTGCACACTGTGAGCTTCTCTCACTGCATTAGAAACTGCAGCAAGTCAGAGCCAGCCTCATTTGCGGACCGGAGGACATCCAGCATCATCTAGGCCAGGGGTTTCCCACCGTTTGACCTTCCTGGGCCACATTAGAAGAAGAGGAATTGTCTTGGGCCACATTTCCTTGAGTAGGGTAGCCCATTTATTTGCATGTGCTGCTGTGTACCTGCATTTCATGCACAAAAAAAGGTTCCTGCACCATTTTTGAACCGCAGTAGTCAGGAAATCGCATGGTGCTTTTCCACCATGCAGTTTGCCGTTGTTTCCCACACCTGAAAACGTGCTGCTATTTTTAGTTTTGTGAGGGTGCCGTTAGGAATGACTGACTAGGAGCCCCCACGCATCTGTAAAGAGCTGCTGGTGGTTGCGTTTGTGGGAGCAGCTGTGATACCCACAGTAGTGTGAACCAGCCATAAATTCATGGACCGTTTTGTAAAATCTGTGATTTTTTTTTTACATCTGTCTGTGAATATCCGTTACGGACATGCAGACTGTATGTCTGTAACAAATATTCATGGAAAAATCATGGATTTTACAAACTGTCCTTGAAGTTGATGGTGGTTGGAAAGTGGTGGGGTGATTGGGAGCAACTGAGATCTGGGGAGGGGGGGGGGGGAGCAAGAAAATGTATTTTAGTAGTTCTATGGTGATGAAACAGACTAGGTGATTGCCTAAAGCTCATTAAGGCTAAAGAAACACATGAATTCCTCGACCTATGGGGAAGGTTATATACACAAAGAGCTCCAAAGTACCCTACTCGGAGTAGCATATACCGTATTTATCGGCGTATAACACGCACTTTTTTTCCCCCTTAAAATCGGGGGTGCGTGTTGTTATACGCCGATTCCCCACTGTCTGCCACAAAAAAAATCGAGCAGCGCCGAAAAAGACCGAGCCGACTGCTCCGCTCCGCTCCGCTCTCAGTCCCGTCTCCCTGCGCTCGCTCCCGAAACAGCAGGCGGGACTGCGAGCGGAGCTGAGCAGTCGGCGCTCTGTCTTTTTCATCGGCACTCTGTCTTTTTCGGCGGCGGGAAATTTTAAACGTGGGCAAGGCTGCAAATGACGCTGGGCAAGGCTGAAAATGACACTTAAAGCGGTTCTGCACACACTTCATTTAGTAAATCTCTTTGCCTTCCAAATCAGGCAAAGAGTGCTAAATGAAGTGTTGTTTTTATTTTTATTTTTTTTACTTGCCTTGTAATTGCTGCTCTGTCTCTTCGGCGGTGGGCGGGGTCTGCGCGTCGATCCTTGTCATGCCGCACTGTCTCCTGGGATCTGGTGTCATTGATCCCAGGAGTGCGGACATCCGCCGAAATCTCGCAAGATTTACGGGGCTCTCGCAAGATTTTGTGAGATTTCGGGTACATCTGCCGAAATCTTGCAAGATTTTGGCGAACGTGAGCTACACTTTCCCGTTACTGCGCACGCGCGAGATCGGCGCAGTAACGGCGGTGCATGCTGGGCCATAGAAGGTGCCTGTGTGGTTTCACATGCCCACAGGCAAGATGGCACCCAGCAGCAACACTTTTTATAAGTGTTTATTTTTGACGAAAACCGGCAGCAGTTCGCTCTGAAAACGGAACACGTGAGTTCTCAGTGCACAAAAAAAAAAAAACAGTAGACAGTGTCATTCCGCTTTAAATGTAATGTTTATTTTTTTTCCCCCTAAACTTCCCTCCTAAAACTTTTTTTTTTTTTGTTTTTTTCCTTTTTAAAATGCCCTCCTAAACTTGGGGTGCGTGTTATACGGTGTGTGTGTGTGTGTGTTTGTTTGTGTGTGTGTATATACATGTGTATATATATTATATTATATATTTTTTTTTAATTATTATTGTAAATAAACACTGCACTGACGCTTTGTGACCCATCTCCACAGGCTTTGATTTTTTTTTTTTCTTTGCATTTAAGATCCACTTTGATTGGGTTACCTAAAGTGAAGAGAGACAAATATTCTGTGTTCAACTTCTTGACTATTCCTGAACCACAGCCATCGACGACCTGTGCAGCGATAACGGAGAAAGCCCCAGAGATCACGGACAACAGTAAGGGGGTCATGACATGGCACAATTTAAAAATCCAATATGTGTGCTTACAGTAATGAGGCCGGCAGTAGGGTGTTGAACGAAAACTCCAAGCAGAAGTGCTATTTCAAATACAGGATTTGCCTTGCTTCATTATGAGTGAGCTTGAATGTCTCACGCCTTCTCTTTTAGTTCTTTTGTGTATATAAATTAAATACGAATTCGGCAGGGATGTTGGGAACCCAGCAGGTGTGCAGATCTGGGTCCAGAGATGGTGGGAGCCCATCATAATGGCAAGCTAGTGTACCGACCCTGAGATTTTACCAACAGAATATGCGAAAGCTAGGGGAGATTGTTGCATGGGTTAATATTTATCCAAAACCAGAAAAATAGGAGTAGGGAGGGGTCAGTATAGCCAATCGGGCAATTTTTTTTATTTTATTTTTTGCTTTCTGTGCCCCATTTTGGGAGATTTAATTTTACTTCCTAAAAAAAAAAAAAATTGAAAGAAAAAAACCTTGTGAGTTGCTATTTACCTTGTGATATGACAAACATTATAAAAGTATTATAGTGCAAAGAATAACCTTTTTATATATCCAACACATAAGTCCTAAAAATATCCTTTATAATCTGTCTCTTTGGGTGAAAAAAATCCACTTGTATGTTGGTGACAACACAATGAAGCAAACTCTTACTGCACATCCACCGCCATGTCACTCCTATGGTTCCTGTGCTCCCTCCACCAGATGTGCCCTCACCTTTTTTTATATCCTATAAAATCGTGCCTTGTTTATAAATATCCCTCTGGATCTCTCCTTCCTTATGGATGCTGCTTGCAAGCTCCTGTCAGAGTGTTGACATGTAAAGCAATCAAAGCAATGTGATAGTGCTTTATTTTGACCATACAACATATATGCACTCACATTTAAAACACTTTAACCAGGCAAGTGTGTAAAATGGCTTGTGTGGGGACGAGTGTTTCACCTGTCTGCTGGTTATGCAGTTTTGTCCGCCAGTGCAACCTCCGTTCGTATCGCACAGTCTTTTCCTTCCTCGTTCTACAATTGTCAGCCTCACAGGTCCTGATTGCTATCAATCTATCCAATGAGGACCCGAGACAGTGGCTGGAGCTGCTGGTTTCATTCTCGTCGCTGTAAAGATGGGGTTCAGGTAAGTAAAAGGGCCGGAGGGTGCTGCACCACAAAAAAGGTTTTTCACTTTTTTTCATAGAATTCATTAAGGTGAAAAACCTCAAGACTTCACAACTCCTTTTTTAATTGTATTACCTGTTTGTTGAATAGACACGGAGTTGTGCAGCCCTCTAGTGTTCAAACACAGGATTACATCCATTGACCGTGGAACAGGAAGTGTCTGTTTATTAAAAGTCAGCAACTACACTTTTTGTAATTTTACATGGCAGAAGAGTGGCCCAATATCTGACATCTTTTCATGAACCCCTTTATGATTCAATCTGTCAAATCAAAGGTAGTTCAATTACTCACATGTTTGATGAATTGCTGTTTTTAATTTCATCTTCAGTGACTTTCTTTCTATAAAAAGTAGAAGATCTTTTCAATAAAGCTTTAACCTATTTAGGTGTCTTTGCTGCCTTACAGGGTCTCCCTAGGGCCCCAACAGGGGCCTCCCTTAGGTTTGCACTACTCTCACCGACAAGCACAGGTAGCACAATTTCCCCTCCAATCACCAGAATTATCGTGGGATAGCAATGTCGTTCATCCGGAAGGCTTTGGGTCTATGTAGAACACATTGCAGGTGTCACTGTACAAATCATTAGTAAGACCTCATCTGGAATATGCTGTTCAGTTTTGGGCACCAGTTCTCAAAAAGGATATGGGGGAACTGGAGAAAGTGCAGAGAAGGGCAACTAAACTAATAAGAGGCATGGAGGAGCTCAGCTATGAGGAAAGATTAGAGGAACAAAATTTTATTCTCTCTTGAGAAGAGGAGAATAAGGGGGGGATATGATCAACATGTATAAATATATAAGGGGTCCATATAGTGAACTTGGTGTTGAGTTAATCCCTTTAAGGTTATCACAGAGGATAAGGGGGCACTCTTTATGTCTGGAGGAAAAGAGATTTCATCTCCAAATACAGAAAAAGGTTTCTTCACAATAAGAGCTGTGAAAATGTGGAATAGACTCCCTCCAGAGGTGGTTCTGGCCAGCTCAGTAGATTGCTTTAAGAAAGGCCTGGATACTTTCCTAAATGTACATAATATATAACTGGGTACTGACAATTAATAGGTAACGTTGATGCAGGGGATATCTGATTTGCCTCTCGTGGGATCGGGGAGGAATTATTTGCCCTGTTGGAGCATATTTATATCATGCTTTGCAAGGGTTTTTTTTTTTTTCATCAACTGTGTGTGTGTGTGTGTGTGTGTGTGTGTGTATGTGTATGTATATATGTGTGTGTGTGTGTATGTATACCCCTCGAATCACAGCAGTGGTTCCTGGATGCTATGAGGTCTTCCTATGTTATCAGCAGACTAGTGGATTTGGTGGCCGTCTCATCAGTTTTTCTAGATATGCTTGTGCATGACATGTGTTTGTGAGTATTCACTTGTTTATTTCTCTAATAAAATTGAGGTATGGTAATGCACTATGTTAGTGCGTCCTTCTGTTGTCATGCGGTGGGTTATAGCCGGACAACACTGGAATTATGGGGTGAGTGACCTTATAGCGCAGCACAGTGGACAAGGTAAGAGAGGGTCAAAATGAACCCCCAAAGGGTTAAAGTTCCTCTTTTATAGATAGTCGATGTGTACACGATATGAGAACTGTGTAAAGGATCATGTGACATAATCCCAGCACATGTATCCAGGTGTTGACTGCCTGATGTTCACAATGTGTGCTCCCCGATCTGCACTTCAGAGACACAGCTTGGAGATGGATACAGCAGTGGTCAATATGTATCTGTAAGGATACAAATTTGAACAACTAATAGAGTGAATCTATAGAAAAACATCAATAAAAACTTGTGGGTTTAATACTACTTGAACATATATTTCAGAGCCGAAGAAGTCCTCTAGGTGGGACGTGTCCTCCACAGAGAAGAAGGTAGACCCTCTGAGCACGTTCCTCAGCCAGGCTCGCAGCCAGAGCGAGGAAAAGGAAGAAGGGAAGGAGAAGAGAGCGCCTCCTGCTGTCTCAGCGACTACCTCCAGCCAGGTGTGAATCCTGATGTATTTTTTTTTCTTTTTTTTTTACTTCTTTTTAAATAGAAAAATCATATGATCAGCCAGCTTTTTATTGCCATTTATGGGATAATCTGCTTATTTATTTTTTTAGAAGATGGTGATTCAAAAACAGGCAGTAGAAAGTTTTAAAGGCTATGTCCACTTAGAACTGATATTTCAGTATTGGTTGATGGTTAGGAGTTGAATCTAACCTCCGGCCTGCCCTTCTGTCTTATACCGTTGTACTCGCTACTCTTCTGTACTGAAATGGCTTACTGATTTTACTGCACATGGTGAGAATCTCATAATGTGCATTCGAAGCTCCTGCAAGACAAATGGAGCCCACCTAATTTCCTGACTAGAGAATTTCCAGCACCATCTAGGCCTTTTCCTCCCCAGCCTGACTCTCTTTTTGGCCCGCTCCTTGCTTTCATCGGATTTCACTTCTTTCTGTTATGGAGGCTCAACATCACATGTGGGTGAACTATTCCCAAGAGCCAGCCCAAATGTATGTAATGAAAAAAGATTTAAAAATAATAAAAATTAAATATATATTATATATATATATATATATATATATATATATATATATATATATATATATATATATATATATATATATATATATATATATATATATATGTGTGTGTGTGTGTGTGTATATATATATATATATATATATATATAATTATACACATTGGGGAAAAATAATTATTTGATCCCCTGTAGATTTTTGTAAGTTTGCCTAATTTTTTTTTTTTTTTTTATCATAGGTGTATTTTAAATGCTATAGACAGAATATCAACCAAAAATCTAGAAATGCAAATGTTCTAAATTTGAGTTGCAGTTCAGTGAGTAAAATAAAGTATTTGATTACCAAGCAAAACATAACTTGGTGAAGAAACCCTTGTTGGCAAGCACAGAGGTAAGACGTTTCTTGTAGTTGATTACCCGGTTTGCACACATCTCAGGAGGGATTTTGGTCCACTCTTCTTTACAGATCTTCTCTAAATCCTTAAGGTTTCTTGGCTCTCTTACCAACTCGAAGTTTCACATTTTCTATAGGATTAAGAACTGGAGACTGGCTAGGCCACTCCATAACCTTAATGTGCTTCTTCTTGAGCCACTCCATTTTTGCCTTGGTGGTATGTTTTGGGTCATTGTAATGCTGGAAGACCCATCCACGACCCATCTTCAGTGTTCTGGCTGAGGGAAGGTTCTCATCCAAGATTTTACAATACATGGCCCCTGTCCATTGGCACCTCAATGCGGCAAAGTCGGCCTGCACTTTTAGCAGAGAAACAGCCCCAAAGCATCATGTTTCCACCTCGGTGCTTCACTGTAGAGATGGTGTTCTTGGGGTCAGTCAGCAATTTTCTTTCTCCAAACACGGCGAGTCGAGTTAATGCCAAAGAGCTCAATTTTGGTCTCATCTGATCACAGCACTTTCTGCCAATTCTTCCCTGAATCATTTGCATGTTCATTGGCAATCTTCAGACTGGCCTGTACATGTGCCTTCTTAAGGAGAAGGGACCTTGCGGGCGCTGCAGGATTTCAATCCATGGCGGCGTATTGTGTTACCGATGGTTTGTTTGGTGACTGTGGTCCCAACCGCCTTGAGATCATTCACAAGCTCCTCCCATGTAGTTCTGTGCTGATCCCTCACTTTTCTCATGATCATCCTCACCCCCCGAAATCTTGCATGGAGCTCCAGACGGAGGACGATTAATGACTACTTTTGTATTTCTTCCATTTGCGAATAATCAGTTGTCTCCTTCTCACCAAGCTTCTTGCTGATGGTCTTGTAGCCCATTCCAGCCTTGTGCAGGTCTACAATCTCGTCCCTGACGTCCTTTGACAGCTCTTTGGTCTTGCCCATGATGGTGAGGTTTGAATGGAAGAAAAAGATTCTGTGAACAGGTGTCTTTTATACACATAACTCCTCCTTTTTCAATTGTACCAAATACCGGGATGGAGGCGCTCACCCGCGCCTCATTTAAAGTCCCAAACTGCTTCTCTTTTTTTTATACACATAACTAGTTGTCGTTAGGAGAACCTTCTTAAATTGACAGGACTAATCTGTGTTCCACATTAGCACACACTGTAGCCAGTCTGTGGGAGCCAGAATTATTGTTGGTTGGTAGGGGATCAAATACTTATTTCACTCACTGAACTGCAAGTCAATTTATAACATTTGTATAGTGTTTTTTACGGATTTTTGGTTGTTGTTCTGTCTCGATCATTTAAAATACACCTATGATAACAATTATAGACCCTTCATTTCTTTGTAAATGGGAAAACTTAAAAAATCTGCAGGAGATAAAATAATAATTTCCCTGCTGTATACACTGCGGCTGATCTGTCGCTGTAGAATTTACACATAAATAAAGCTCGGATTTAACATTGATTTAATTCTTGTACAGGTTTGTTGTCACTGACGTTGTTTATATCCCTTGGGTCCTCCAGAGCCAGGTAGATCAGGATGCAGAAGAAGAGGAGGAGGAGACCAGACCTCCAATAGATTTATTTAAAGCCATATTTGCTGATTCCTCTGAGAAGTCATCATCGGAAGAGGAGAGTGATGAGGAGGATTCTCCGTTGCCCAGGGAAGAGATTGAAGACAGCAGGCCAGAGACGGCACCGCCTTCTATAGTAAAAGGTCAGGCTCTCTTCTGTGATTTGCTTCCTGTTTTTTAGAGTCTCTACTTCAAAGAATTGATAAACATTTTGATAATAAACAAATAAATTAGATAGATTATATATATATATATATATATATATATATATATATATATATATATACATACATACATATATTATTTATATAATTTTCTTCAATATTTTTTTTTATTTTTTTATATCAAAAAGCTTATTACTGTGGAGATGATAAATCCTATGGTATAGTGTAAATGCAAATTACTTGAGTGTGAAATAGCTTAAGGGCTTGTTCACACTAGCTTTGCTCTTTGAAGAGCATTTGACAGATGGTGAGGAGGCCTCCTCGCTGCCTGCTTTAACCTCTTGAACACCCCACTAATGTGCTGCAACGGCATGCATTGCACGCAATTTGTAAGGGTGCTTGCAAAACTTCCCCATTCACTTGAATGTGTTGTTGGGTATAATTCCTGCTAGGCATGTGTACATCCCTGTCTGCAGCTAAATGGGAGTAGCGGTTGGGGAGCTGCAAAAGCACGGCTTAACCATGAGGTTCTACTAGTGTGAACGAGCCCTAAAATTGTATGTTCAATTATTTAATCTTTGTCAGATTTTATTAGCAGTGCGAAAGCCTTTTTTTTTTTTTTTTCTTCTTCTTCTTTTTAATGCATGATCACATTCTCCAGACCAGTTTTCTCCAAACTATGACCCGTGGGCTGGATGTGGTCCTTTGTTTTTGTTTTATCCAGCCCTTTGGAGCATTATTCCTCCTATTGACACCAACAAAGTGGTATTTTTCTTCCCATTGACATCAACAATTGGGCACTTTTCCTCCCACTAATACCAATGATGAGGCACTATTCCTCCCACTAAGGCAAACAATTGGGTACTTTTCCTTCCACTAAGGCCAACAATTGGGTACTTTTCCTTCCACTAAGGCCAACAATTGGGTACTTTTTTCCTTCCACTAAGGCCAACAATTGGGTACTTTTTTTCCTTCCACTAAGGCCAACAATTGGGTACTTTTCCTTCCACTAAGGCCAACAATTGGGTACTTTTCCTTCCACTAAGGCCAACAATTGGGTACTTTTTTCCTTCCACTAAGGCCAACAATTGGGTACTTTTCCTTCCACTAAGGCCAACAATTGGGTACTTTTCCTTCCACTAAGGCCAACAATTGGGTACTTTTTTTCCTTTCACTAAGGCCAACAATTGGGTACTTTTTTCCTTTCACTAAGGCCAACAATTGGGTACTTTTTTCCTTTCACTAATGCCAACAATTGGGTACTTTTTTTCCTTTCACTAAAACCAATGATGGGGCATTTTCTACAGCCTGGCCCACCTAAAATCTGAAGGACAGTAAACTGGCCCCTCACCAACGAACATAGCATTTTTCTCAGACGTTCTAATAAACTGCAGTGGTCCTTTATTGGATTGGTGAAGTGTAGACCTGCCTCATTGGCCTCCTATGATCCCTCCGTATAGTAATGCATATTTTTATTTGCAGAGCCGAAGCCGGAGGTTCATCAGCCTATTCCTCCCACAGTGACAGACGGTCCGGATAAGATGAATGCTGAGGAAGAATTTGGTCCCAGGCTTCCTCCTGCACTTCCTTCTGGTGAGATTTCATAATGATTCTGTTGACTAGAGCCTCATACAGGGATATAGAGATCAAGAGAGGAAATAAAGTCTCAGTGCCTAGGAGGCCAGGCACTGGTGCAACAAAAGGCATTATTTGGGGAGGAGAAAAAAAATACACTGCTTTGATGGGTCACAGTTTAATTTTGCTCAACCACAGGGCACTTTACATAAACTTGCTTATGCTGGATTACAAAGTCTGGTCCTGCTCAGCCACAGAGGGCCACACATAAACCTCTGTCTGCTGGGTTGCATTCTAGTCCTGCTTGAACACAGTTTCACACACAAACCTGCTCGCCACTACTTCAGCAACATATATTCAGTCAGGTGCCCAAGGAATGTGATATTGGGCACTTTGCAGTTCCCTGCGGCCTGAGATATAAAGGATGGTAGCATTACGGCAAGTAAAGGTACAGATTTCTTGGTTCTGCGTGCACTTATTGAGAACATTTTGGGATGTGTTTACTGAAAATGGCGGAAGGATGCTTATTCTGCAGTTCAGCTTTAAAGTTGTTTTCAAAGGCAGAAGGTGTTTTGTTTTTTTTTTGTTTTTTAACCTTCATGCATTATTTGCATGAAGGTAAAAAAAAACCTTCTGTGTGCAGTAGCCTCCTAATACCTACTTGAGCCCCATCAAGATCCAGCGATGTGCACAAGAATCTTGGCTCACTGGGGACTCTCCCTCCTCATTGGCTGAGACAGCAATGGAAGCCATTGGCTCCTGCTGCTGTCAGTCACAGCCAATGAGAAAGAGGGTTCGGTGCTGAGCCAGGGCTCTGTGTGTGTGAGCACAGAGCAGCGGCTCAGGAGCAAACCTGCTTGGGTTCCTTTTATAGCAAGCTACTTGCTATGGGGCGCTCGGCAGGAGGGAAGGGCCAGGAGCGCTGGCAGGGGACATGAGAAGAGCAAAAAAGACTCTCCTCCTTTTTTGGACCTTCAAAGTGATACTAAAAACTTTATTTTATATATATATATATATATATATATATATATATATATATATATATAAATATATATATATATATATATATATATATATATATATATATATATATATATATATATATATATATATATATATATATGCTATAAGTTTTTAATATCACTTTCAAGGTCCAAAAAGGAGGAAGGTTTTACTATATGTGACCTACACGCCATAAATTTGATCATAGACCACTTTTCCTGTTTTTTCTTTCACCACAGCGACCCCTCGGATTACCTGCGACTCTCCCTCACTCAGTCGGGATGACTCCTTGAAGAAGTCGAAGCAGAAGAGACATAAAGAAAAGCACAAACTGAAAAAAGAGCACAAACACAAAAAGGAGAAGGTGAGACGGGTCATGGTGAGGAAATGCGTCCATAGGTTATATGTAGACCTGGTCATTGGAGGTCCTAATGAGCAACCTACTCTGAGAACCTGTCACAATTGAAGTGCAGACTTCTTTTATTTGTACAAGTGGACCTGTCGGTAATGTTACAATTCTGCATGAAGACATTCCTAACCAGTCACCACATACAACAACAGTATCCTTTTTCAGAAAAGTCATTGAGCTTCAGTCCTGTGACTTAGTCTAGAATGAAATAATGCCATCGGTCTGCTGCAGGCAGGCAAAAGCATTTCCTCAGTCTCCTCCTCCCACTGATCAAACTGCAACATTGTAATAATTCTGTAACAGGTGACGAGGTCAGAGGCTGATGTGAACACCGCCAATAACTGCTCAGGCTCCCAGGATTTACATCGGGGTACTATTTCTGAGCTGGCTTCTCACTCAGTCCAGGGAGATGTGTTTTTTTTTTTCTTTAGCTAGAGTTCAGCTTTAACCTCCCAGGTTTTGGCACACTTGTATTTTAAAACTTCTTCTTTTGTTTTCTGTGTCTAATGCAGAAGAAAAAGCACAAGAAGCAAAAGCACAAAAGCAAACATAAAAATAAAAAAGAAAACCATGACAGCACAGACTCTGAAGATAGCAGCGTGGATCTTAGTGACACAGAGGAAGCAGCCAAGATTACACCCAGGGAGCTTCTGAAGAGGTAGGTGGAAAGCCATAGAGTCTTGGAGGACCTGTTTTTAGATGGCTAATATTGATGTTACAAAGCCAAATGTTGGGATCCCGTTCCTCAGGTGGATTTCTATATTTTGGGTTACACAGATGGAGCTGGAGAATACAGCCACGGGATGACAACAGTTAAAGTGGAACTCCACCCGTCAGTGTAATTGTTTCCCAAAACTGTTACATTCAAGGCATGCTGTGACTGATAACTGTCCCTTTTGCTTTTACTCTCAGCCAAACTGTCATGTCATCAAATGGTTGGTGTCCTAACTGATCACTGTGCAGCACCATAGCAACTGCAGATCAAAATGAGGATAAAATGGCAACTTCCTTGGCTGAAAAGGATAATGGGGTTTAGTTCTGCTTTAATTTAATTTTTGTTTTTTTTGTTTGGCAAAGCCATTTTTATATAATGGTTTATTTTTTATTTTTTGCTTTCATTTCTTTAACGGGTACATTCGGCTTTCCTTACATACTATACCCATATCCAGGGTGTAACCGGTTACTGAATGAGCAGCCCCCATTGCGACAGCGAGTCGGATCTTCTCCTCCCACCCGGCCGCGTCATTTATTCACATAGTTCTGTGAATGGGAGAACTACAACTACCAGCAGCTATTGCTGATGAGTGCTCTAGGTAGTTCATTCATGCTTCCTGTCATTTGGTAACTGCCTTGCCTGTACAAGATGCGGACAGACGGCTGCACTGACCATCTGCAGAAGTCTTTCATTGCACCCACGATCAGAAGATTGCATGTGCAATGCTTTACAGCAGGGGTGCCCAACCTTTTGAAGAGCGAGGGCCACTTAAGCGGCTTAGTAACCAGTCGTGGGCCACAGTTCTGCGTCCACTCTGCATATGCAAAGCGGACACAGACACAGCCCACTCTACTCTATAGGCCCTCATCTGATCAAATGGAAGGGGACAGATCCACTTTCCGTTTTTTTTTTTTAAAAGATCGTATTGGAAGGAGGCAGGTGTAAACGGACACAAGTCTGTTTACATCTGCCGCTCCATAGAGGTGAATGGAGTGTCCGATTGGGTCAGACAGATCATGTTAAAGGGGCCTAAGGCTACTTTTACACTGGTCTGCGGTCTACCTGCACCTGTGGCTTTCCTGCTGTACTTTGCCATAGAATTCTATCATATCCTGCAGATGTGATGCACTTTCTGAAACTGCACCAAACCCACAGGTCAAACCAGAAGTCTATGGCTCAGTGCAGGTAAGCCGCAGGTACACATCAGATTAAAAGCAGCCCAGTAACCACTGCAGAAAAGATATGTTCATATATACATTGTGATTTTAGTAATAAACTTTCTGTCCCAGGCAAAGTGCATTTGGTATCACTCCACCTATGACAGGAGCCGGTGCTATACAGTAAGCATTGGCTTATGCGGCTGTGCTCCTCAGCTGCTTGCTTCCTCTACCGCTGGCTTCATTCACAACACTGATGCTCTGGCATGGCGGGTAGACAACCTGCAATCTGGGCTTGCCAACCCGCCATCCCAGAGCAGGAGGTCGCGGGCCACTGGTTGGGCACCCCTGCTTTACAGGCTCCTAAAAAATAAAATAAAAAAAGCCTATATATATATATATATATATATATATATATATATATTCCTCAAGGAGAGCTCGGCCTTTAACCGCTTCCCGACCGGCCACTGCATATATACGTCAGCAGAATGGCACGGGCAGGCAGAATCACGTACCGGTACGTGATCGTGCATGTGCCTGCCGTGGTCGCGCGCGCGCCGCTAGCGGCGCGCTCGCGACCCGGTCGGGAGCTCCGTGACCCCGGCCGCGGGACCAGCGGACCCGATCGCCGCTGGTATCCCGGGATCGGGTTACGGAGCTGAAGAACGGGGAGAGGTCTATGTAAACAAACCTCTCCCCGCGCTTCCTACACTGACTGTCAGTGATCGGCGGTTCCCTGTCATCGGGAACGCCGATCAATGACGTCAGACGTACAGCCACGCCCCCCCCCCTACTGTAAAAAAAAACACAACACGTCACACTGACTCCTCCCCGCCCCCTAGTGGTTAACCCCCTAACTACAACTGTCATTTACATAGGAATCAGTGCTATTTAAATAGCAGTGATTGCTGTATAAATGACAAATGTCCCAAAAAATGTGTCAAAAATGTCCGATGTGTCCGCCAAAATGTCGCAGTCACAATAAAAATCGCTGATCGCCGCCATTACTAATAAAAAAAAAAAATATTAATAAAAAATGCTATAAAACTATCCCCTATTTTGTAAACGCTATAACTTTTGCGCAAACGAATCAATAATCGCTAATTGCGATTTTTTTTTTTTTTTTTTTTACCAAAAATATGTAGAAGAATACGTATCGGCCTAAACTGAGGAAAAAAAAATGTTTTTTTTATATATTTTTTGGGGATATTTATTATAGCAAAAAGTAAAAAATATTGCATTTTTTTTCAAAATTGTCGCTCTATTTTTGTTTATAGCGCAAAAAATAAAAACCGCAGGGGCGATCAAATACCACCAAAAGAAAGCTCTATTTGTGGGAAAAAAAGGACGCCAATTTTGTTTTGGAGCCACGTCGCACGACCGCACAATTGTTAGTTAAAGCGACGCAGTGCCGAATTGCAAAAAAAGGGGCCTGGTCCTTTAGCTGCAAATTGGTCCGGGGCTGAAGTGGTTAAATTTTTGTATATGTATTTTTAATCTTCACCCTTCTCCCTTTTTTTTTTTTTGCGGGGGTTTTATTAGTTTTTCCAAAAATTGACCTATTACACAGAACACTATTTATAACGTCCTAAATCTGACATTTGGCAAACATTCACTGCAGGACAATCTTCCAGGTACATGTGTTGATTCACCACCATCCCTTGTAATAGAAATTATGGCTGCAGATCCAAGATCCTGCTATAACTACTTAAATTAAAAAATATTTAGGTAGTAGTGTCCTCACTCACCCCCCTTACACTTAAAGTGGAGGGCCACCCTGCTAAAAAAAACTTGAGAAAAATGTTAATAAAAATTTTAAATGGGGGGGGGGAACGTTTTTTTTTTTTTTTTTTTTTTTTACTTACCAGAAATGGCTGTTGCTAGGCAGATTGTCCTAATCTGCCTCTTCCTGTTCCGCGGAGCTGTTCTGTCTTCTGCTCCTAGCGCCGTCTTCTAGTGAATGGGGCGCGGTGTGTTATGGGAACTGTGTCCCACAACACATCGCGTTCCCCATTCACAAAGCGCCACACGACGACTCGTGCATGCGCAGTAGGAAACGGGCAGCGATCGCTGCCCGTTTCCCTTTACTGAGGATGGCGGCGCTGGGACCGGAGCGCTAAGGGACATCTCGGCCTCCACGACCGACATCGCGGGCGCCCTGGGAGGGTAAGTGTACTTATTAAAAGTCAGCAGCTACTTTTTTTTTTTTTTTTAGCTGCTGACTCCTCACTTCCAGGTCTCTATGGGCTTTGAGGCAGTGGTAGCCATTGGCTTCCGCTGTTTTAAATCAAAGCCAGGGAGGAAGAGGAGGAGGATTGTGAGGTATTGAAATACCACTAAACATCTCCTCCTCCTCCTCCTCCTCCTCAGGAGGAGGAGTTTAGTAGTATTTCAGTGACTGTAGTGCTGTATTTATTTACAGTGTACCGTATAAGCCGAGGCACCTAATTTTACCACCAAAAACTGGGAAAACTTATTGACTCGAGTATAAGCCTAGGGTGAGAAATGCGCAGCTACTGTAAGTGCAAAAGAGGGTCAACAATGCCCATTTGCAGCCTCACTGTGTCCATTTGCAGCCATAGGTCCCCCGAACTTCAAACTTCGTAGTTAAGGGTTCCTAGATGCCCCCTAGCTTCAGCCAAAATTTGGGGTCTCTGGACCCAAAGGGTCCCGAAATGACATTGCTGCAGATGGACACAGTTGACCGACTTTGGGGCCCCGTATCTCGGGGCCACTTGGTGCTAGGAACCCCGAATTTGGATATGTTGTAGTGTCGGAAAATGTCATTCTCTGCTGCAGAAAAGTGCTTGACTCGAGTATAAGCTGAGGGGGGCACTTTCAGCACAAAAAAATCTGCTGAAAAACTCGGCTTATACTCGAGTATATAATATTGTAAACCTACAAAACCCATCATACATTCCTTTTTTAATAGGAGGCTCATCCATGACGGTTTTACTCTCTGAGACTTGGAAAAATAAATTCCAGAACTTACACACAGTCTCCTTTCATTTCTTTACAGGCTAAAAAATCTTCCGATCCCTCATCAGTGACCGCGGTGGATTCTACAGCTGATGTCTGGTGTCAATGAATTCACAGCCCATAAATTTTACTGTATATATATTTATATAGATACTGATGTGCCCTGTACAGGTGTATATTGGAAGGAAATAAAGGTGTGTTTTTCAAAACTGAAGTGTTTTGTGTAGACCTCGGGAGATCTGTCTCTTACACTATTTGCTCTGACACTCTTCTGAACAATATTTATTTCTGTGTTTTATTTATTTTTTAATTTTTTCTGAACTGATGATCATGTAACCAGAGCTGTAGTAAGACGTTGTGAAAGGATCTTGCTCTTTTCCCATTTCAGAATGCTAGACCTCCTATCGGAGACCATTCAAGAGCTTGTATAGGCATAAATGGAGAGTGCAGGTAACATACAGTTAAATAATTCAATTTAATAAGCACCACTCCTGTCTACCATGTCTGTTTTAAAAGCCTTTAATGACCAGAGGTCATTGATGCCTTTTTAATGTTTAGGCCAAATTTTTTGCCTGGTACACACCTGCTGGGTTGAACGAAAAAATACTGACCACTCTGGTCGTAGCCGCTGTACTAACAATCTGACATTTACCACTGAGCAAAACAGTCGGCTTCTGTCGGACCAGGTGCCTTACACACTGGCCCAATGTCAGACAGTTTTGTCCTTATGGCCTCCCCTTCTCCACCAACCTCACTACACCATTTGGATGGCTAGAGAGCTTCTCCTGAGGTGGGGGTCTATTGAGTAGCTTGCTGCCCCCCCCCCCCCCCCCCCCCCCCCCCCCCCATGGAGTGGTGTATAGGAGTTGGTAGGATGGATGCAGCATCCTCTCTAATATGACATGTCTGGGTGTTGCAAACTTCCCTTTGGTTCTATAGGGGGTCTAAGATGGTCATCCTCTACTTTGGGGGATTGTGCAGAACTTTCCTTGTCCAACCCAGGAGCACACAATACCAGGGAGGCTCAGAACCAACCTCGCCCACTCTTGGGACCACCCATACCAGAGATTCCATATTTTATAGGCCACCCTTCCCATTATCCAGGATCATTCTCTCAGACTTTCAAGGGAGAAAATTACTCGGACTATTCCCTTACACATTAGGGGACTGGGTAAAATGGCCCCCTTCCACCCTGTGGACCCGCAACACCAAACAAATGTCATATCTGGCCTCCAAAGGTCTACATTTTTCTTTGATGTCTTCTCCTCCCTCCAATTCAATAAAAGGCCCCAACCCACCCTGGGGATCTTCAACGCCTAGAATGTCCATATATCATAGATGGGGATGTTGGACTTCACAGTTTTCTATCTCTACATGCAAGGACCTCCCCACAAGTCTCCTGGGGTCTAAATGATTCTGCTGGTCTTCAGCGGAAGCTACAGAAACACCCATATAGTTATAGTTAGTTAGGTTGAAAAAAGGCACAAGTCCATCCAGTGCAACCACAAATATAGAAGGGATGACCCATTTCACAGCCTCACTTTCTAATGACTCGGGAGCTTCCTTCGAGCCTTCTAAGGTCTGAATATCTCTGATGGCCTCACCCCGCTTCAGGGGAAGCTGCATAACCAACCTCACCTACTCCACGGACCTCCAACGCCTACAAATGCCATATATCAGAGGAGGCATACACATTTCACAGCCTTCCTTTCTCACACTCCAGGACCTTTTTAGAAGATCCACTGGAACCATCCACAGTGTGTGTGGAGCAGTTGGTGAAGCCTGGAACTGAAAGGTTGTTAATGCTGGCACCCCATACATGGCATCACTGGATTTTGGACAGACCTCTCCCCGTTCTTCAGCTCTGTGACCCGATCGCGGGACACCAGCGGCGATCGGGTCCGCTGGTCCCGCGGCCGCGGTCACGGAGCTCAGGACCGGGTCGCGAGCGCGACCCGCGGCTGGGCTCTTAAAGGGGCACGTACAGGTACGTGATTGTGCCCAGCCGTGCCATTCTGCCGACGTATATCGGCGTGAGGCGGTCCTTAAGTGGTTAAAATGTAACGTGATTTGTTAAAATGTTGTTCAAAGTTTGATTGAAGTAGCTTTTGATTTCAGTAAATATGCTGCAAACACAACAAATGACAATTTTTCAGTTCTTTACAACCTATGAAGTGTTTTGCAACTTACTGTGCGTAATAATTTGGAACACAGTGCATTGTAAGTTTTTTATTTTGAAAAAAAAAAATCATTGGAAGGTTTGTTCAATAAAATGGGAATTGTACTCTTAATAGTTGATAACATGAGAATTATGCTGACTGTTGTTTACATCAATTATTTAGGTAAATGAGAAAAATATCATTGGCATAATAATTTGGAACATGGTCAATGAACATAATCAAACCACCCCACATACCAACACACACCTGTCAGTAATAAAGCTCGGTGTGGAGGGGCAAAATGCTGGGTAAGGCCAGACTGTGCTGACAAGGGGGATATTTATGGGTGTGGCTGCAGCATGTGTACACCCCCAGCCACTGCCTCTGCAGCAAAAGGGGGCAGAGGTTGAGGGTGGCAAGAACAAAAATCAATTGCAAAGTTTTACCGCTCCCCAACCTCACGTGTGAACGAGTCCTTTGATATTTCAGGTTTTATTGTATACAATGACACCAGTGCTGGGGGTTTACTATTGCGACCCAGGGACACCAGAGCTGGGGGTTACTATTGCGCCCACCAACACCAGTGCTGGGGTTTACTATTGCGCCCACCGACACCAGAGCTGGGGGTTACTATTGCGCCCACCAACACCAGTGCTGGGGTTTACTATTGCGCCCACCGACACCAGAGCTGGGGGTTACTATTGCGCCCACCGACACCAGTGCTGGGGGTTACTATTGCACCCACCGACACCAGTGCTGGGGGTTACTACTGCACCCACCAACACCAGTGCTGGGGGTTACTACTGCACCCACCGACACCAGTGCTGGGGGTTACTATTGCGCCCACCGACGCCAGTGCTGAGGGTTACTATTGCGCCCACCGACGCCAGTGCTGGGGGTTACTATTGCGCCCACCGACACCAGTGCTGGGGGTTACTATTGCGCACACCGACACCAGTGCTGGGGGTTATTATTGCACCCACCGACACCAGTGCTTGGGGTTATTGCGCCCACCGACACCAGTGCTTGGGGTTATTGCGCCCACCGACACCAGTGCTGGGGGTTACTATTGCGCCCACCGACACCAGTGCTGGGGGTGAATATTGCATCACACACACACCTGGTCAATGTCTGTGAAAGTTAACCCCTCCTATCCCAGGCACTGGTGGTCATAGCAGTGAAAAAGCACAACTCCACACACCGACCTCTGCATGTCCCCTGTATGCTCCACAGTACACACCAATGTCAGAGGCTCAGCCTGTCATTTACAACCCAGAGAACCCTGGATGGGTGTGTCCTTTGTGGCACCCCACCCATGAGGTAGACATCAAAGCCAATAAAATGGCTGGGACTCGTAGCTTCAGTCACCTCTAGGGGTGATAGGCGGTAATAGGAGCGCCAATATCTGTAGTTATCTTCTACACTAGCAGGAATTCTCCCCACCGGAGCACCTATCTAGTGCCTGGTTTACCCTTATATGGCGCCTATCTGGTGTCCGGTGTACGCCTATATGCCGCCCGATTTGCGCCTACCAGTGGCGACTCTAGGAACTATGGGGGGGGGGGGGGCACATAATATACCACAGTCACAACAGGGGGGGGGGGGGGGGGGGGGGGGGCACTAATAATTTGTGTGTGTGATGTCACTCACCTGCAGCCTATATTACACATATACACTTCGCATCATTCACACACAGCCTATATAGGCAGCATGCGAGTGATGTGAGATGATGCATTTGTGTAATATAGGCTGCGCGTGAGTGATGCAAGTTGTA
Source organism: Lithobates sylvaticus (assembly GCA_028564925.1). Taxonomy (NCBI): domain Eukaryota; kingdom Metazoa; phylum Chordata; class Amphibia; order Anura; family Ranidae; genus Lithobates; species Lithobates sylvaticus. The sequence continues at coordinate 17,233,745 of CM053034.1, forward strand.
TATTTGTAAGACAAACTACAGGAGATGGTCAGAGACTGCAGACATGTACAGGAGATGGTCAGAGACTGCAGACATGTACAGGAAATGGTCAGAGACTGCAGACATGTACAGGAGATGGTCAGAGACTGCAGACATGTACAGGAGATGGTCAGAGATTGCAGACATGTACAGGAAATGGTCAGAGACTGCAGACATGTACAGGAGATGGTCAGAGATTGCAGACATGATACAGGAGATGGTCAGAGACTGCAGACATGATACAGGAGATGGTCAGAGACTGCAGACATGATACAGGAGATGGTCAGAGACTGCAGACATGATACAGGAGATGGTCAGAGACTGCAGACATGATACAGGAGATGGTCAGAGACTGCAGACATGTACAGGAGATGGTCAGAGACTGCAGACATGTACAGGAGATGGTCAGAGACTGCAGACATGTACAGGAGATGGTCAGAGACTGCAGACATGATACAGGAGATGGTCAGAGACTGCAGACATGTACAGGAGATGGTCAGAGACTGCAGACATGTACAGGAGATGGTCAGAGACTGCAGACATGATACAGGAGATGGTCAGAGACTGCAGACATTCTATAGGAGATGGTCAGAGACTGCAGACATGTACAGGAGATGGTCAGAGACTGCAGACATGTACAGGAGATGGTCAGAGACTGCAGACATGTACAGGAGATGGTCAGAGACTGCAGACATGATACAGGAGATGGTCAGAGACTGCAGACATGATACAGGAGATGGTCAGAGACTGCAGACATGTACAGGAGATGGTCAGAGACTGCAGACATGATACAGGAGATGGTCAGAGACTGCAGACATGATACAGGAGATGGTCAGAGACTGCAGACATGTACAGGAGATGGTCAGAGACTGCAGACATGTACAGGAGATGGTCAGAGACTGCAGACATGTACAGGAGATGGTCAGAGACTGCAGACATGTACAGGAGATGGTCAGAGACTGCAGACATGATACAGGAGATGGTCAGAGACTGCAGACATTCTATAGGAGATGGTCAGAGACTGCAGACATGTACAGGAGATGGTCAGAGACTGCAGACATGTACAGGAGATGGTCAGAGACTGCAGACATGATACAGGAGATGGTCAGAGACTGCAGACATGATACAGGAGATGGTCAGAGACTGCAGACATGATACAGGAGATGGTCAGAGACTGCAGACATGATACAGGAGATGGTCAGAGACTGCAGACATGTACAAGAGATGGTCAGAGACTGCAGACCTGATACAGAGGGTCAGAGACTGCAGACATGATACAGGAGATGGTCAGAGACTGCAGACATGATACAGGAGATGGTCAGAGACTGCAGACATGATACAGGAGATGGTCAGAGACTGCAGACATTATACAGGAGATGGTCAGAGACTGCAGACATGTACAGGAGATGGTCAGAGACTGCAGACATGTACAGGAGATGGTCAGAGACTGCAGACATGTACAGGAGATGGTCAGAGACTGCAGACATGATACAGGAGATGGTCAGAGACTGCAGACATTCTATAGGAGATGGTCAGAGACTGCAGACATGTACAGGAGATGGTCAGAGACTGCAGACATGTACAGGAGATGGTCAGAGACTGCAGACATGTACAGGAGATGGTCAGAGACTGCAGACATGATACAGGAGATGGTCAGAGACTGCAGACATGATACAGGAGATGGTCAGAGACTGCAGACATGTACAGGAGATGGTCAGAGACTGCAGACATGATACAGGAGATGGTCAGAGACTGCAGACATGATACAGGAGATGGTCAGAGACTGCAGACATGATACAGGAGATGGTCAGAGACTGCAGACATGTACAGGAGATGGTCAGAGACTGCAGACATGTACAGGAGATGGTCAGAGACTGCAGACATGATACAGGAGATGGTCAGAGACTGCAGACATGTACAGGAGATGGTCAGAGACTGCAGACATGTACAGGAGATGGTCAGAGACTGCAGACATGTACAGGAGATGGTCAGAGACTGCAGACATGTACAGGAGATGGTCAGAGACTGCAGACATGATACAGGAGATGGTCAGAGACTGCAGACATGATACAGGAGATGGTCAGAGACTGCAGACATGATACAGGAGATGGTCAGAGACTGCAGACATGATACAGGAGATGGTCAGAGACTGCAGACATGTACAAGAGATGGTCAGAGACTGCAGACCTGATACAGAGGGTCAGAGACTGCAGACATGATACAGGAGATGGTCAGAGACTGCAGACATGATACAGGAGATGGTCAGAGACTGCAGACATGATACAGGAGATGGTCAGAGACTGCAGACATTATACAGGAGATGGTCAGAGACTGCAGACATGTACAGGAGATGGTCAGAGACTGCAGACATGTACAGGAGATGGTCAGAGACTGCAGACATGATACAGGAGATGGTCAGAGACTGCAGACATGATACAGGAGATGGTCAGAGACTGCAGACATGATACAGGAGATGGTCAGAGACTGCAGACATGATACAGGAGATGGTCAGAGACTGCAGACATGTACAGGAGATGGTCAGAGACTGCAGACATGTACAGGAGATGGTCAGAGACTGCAGACATGATACAGGAGATGGTCAGAGACTGCAGACATGTACAGGAGATGGTCAGAGACTGCAGACATGTACAGGAGATGGTCAGAGACTGCAGACATGTACAGGAGATGGTCAGAGACTGCAGACATGATACAGGAGATGGTCAGAGACTGCAGACATGATACAGGAGATGGTCAGAGACTGCAGACATGATACAGGAGATGGTCAGAGACTGCAGACATGATACAGGAGATGGTCAGAGACTGCAGACATGATACAGGAGATGGTCAGAGACTGCAGACATGATACAGGAGATGGTCAGAGACTGCAGACATGTACAAGAGATGGTCAGAGACTGCAGACCTGATACAGAGGGTCAGAGACTGCAGACATGATACAGGAGATGGTCAGAGACTGCAGACATGATACAGGAGATGGTCAGAGACTGCAGACATGATACAGGAGATGGTCAGAGACTGCAGACATTATACAGGAGATGGTCAGAGACTGCAGACATGTACAGGAGATGGTCAGAGACTGCAGACATGATACAGGAGATGGTCAGAGACTGCAGACATGATACAGGAGATGGTCAGAGATTGCATTTATGGCTGAACCAGTGTAAATGTATATAGTATAGCAGGGCTGCTCCACTCTACTTAAAGCAGCTCTACAAAGATCAAGTCATAATCTTCCTTTGAAGGTACAACCAAGTGACAGAAGACAGCAGCACATCCAATTTCCAAAATGTTCTTACAAACAGCGACCTGGTGAAAATTAGTGGAGGACAGTAAACAGTTAATGGGTCTGTGAATCTTCTAGGCTGAACCAGCAGTAAATCCTCCAATAAACATCATACAACCCGTGCAGCACACACAGAGCTCAGTGCACAGGCTAGGCAGATATTAACGCAAGCTCCGCCCACTTGCTCATTCTTTGCAATCATTTGGCTGGGCTTCTAGTGGGCGGGAACATGGTGGTTTCCATAGAGACGCTGCTCGCTCTCCTTGGATTGGCCTTGTTGTAGCTGGTCCCCATGGAGACAGTGGACTCCGGAAGTGCAGCCACATGGATCCTCTGTGTGTACAGGAGGCCGAGCCTGTGCTGGAGGACAGCGGGGAGAAGGAGTGGAGGAGTGACAGATTGTCCCAGGTCACTGGTCAGGCTGTCATAGTGTTGGGATATAAATCTGTCATAGTGTTGGGGGGGTCATGGTGTGAGGATTGGGGGGTGCTCAGGGGACCTCCAGCCTTGTGATGAGGTCTCAGTCTGTGTTGTGGGAAGATAATATGAATACAGAATTCAGGAAGCCAGGACAATGTCTAATGTTTGATATAAATCTTCTCTTTTCCTGCAGATCCCATTCCAGATCCTGAGAGGACACGGAGGTGCGGTGAGCTCCTGTCACTTCTGCTGCCAGGATACAAAACTTCTAACCTGCTCACATGACCAGACCGCCAAACTCTGGGTGAGTCCTCGCCCCGCAGACATGGCCGTCTCTGACTTCATCACCTTCTGAGTCAAGGAGACCGAGCAAGCATGCAGCAAGTGAAGGCAGCATGCTTTCCCAATCTGCGTGCTTGGTCTGAGTCAGTCAGTGAGAATAGATTGAAGCAAAAGGATTAACATGACAACTAGGCATGCCGTACAGTACGATGGCACTGCACGTCATGATATGGCACTGTACGTTATACAATAGCACTGTACAACGGCACTGTACGTCATGCAATGGCACTGTACGTCATGCGATGGCGCTGTACGTCATGCGATGGCACTGTACGTTATACGATGGCACTGTATGATGGCACTGTACGTCATGCGATGACACTGTACGTTATACGATGGCACTGTATGATGGCACTGTATGATGGCACTGTACATCATGCAATGGCACTGTACGTTATACGATGCCACTGTATGATGGCACTGTACGTAATGCGATGGCACTGTACAATGGCACTGTACGTTATACAACGGCACTGTACGTCATGCGATGGCACTGTACGTCATGCGATGGCACTGTACGTCATGCGATGGCACTGTACGTCATGTGATGGCACTGTACGTCATGCAATGGCACTATACAATGGCACTGTACGTCATGCAATGGCACTGTATGTTATACAATGGCACTGTATTTCATGCAAAGGCACTGTACAATGGCACTGTACGTCATGCGATGGCACTGTACGTCATACGATGGCACTGTATGATGGCACTGTACGTAATGCAATGGCACTGTACGTCATGCGATTGCACTGTACGTCATGCGATGGCACTGTACGTTATACGATGGCACTGTATGATGGCACTGTACGTAATGCGATGGCACTGTACGTCAAACAATGGCACTGTATGATGGCACTGTACGTAATGCGATGACACTGTACGTTATACGATGGCACTGTACGTAATGCGATGGCACTGTATGATGGCACTGTACGTTATACGATGGCACTGTACATCATGCAATGGCACAGTACGATGACACTGTATGTTATGCAATGGCACTGTACCTAATGCGATGGCACAGTACTTATTAGTTTATAGTTTATTCATTTATTTATAAAACAGATTTTTTTTTGTGTGAATATTTGTAAAACACACAATGTGGCCCTCGTACAGAAAAGTTTGTAGAGCCCTTTTTTTTAAAAGTGATGTTAACTGGTTCCTGGAAAACGTACTGTTCCCATTGACATTGAGTGTCGGGTCCGGTAATCAGTGGCTGCTCTCACTGAGTTCACTAATAATGATTTTCATTTCCATCATTTTTATATTATTGCGTACCTTCCAACTGTCCCTGATTTGGAGCCTCTGTCCCTCTTTCCTCCTCATTTGTCCCATTTGATCCATATAGATGTACGGTATATAAAATGCACTTTTTATCTTTCAAAAAGTGTTTCCCAGTGCTAAACCTTTCATCCAATTTCTAAATTGTTACAATTGTAAACTTCAAAAGCCAATATAAAGGAATAGTAGTGGTAAAAAAAAAAAAAAAAAAAAAAGCACATGTTGGTTTAACCAATCCCTTTTTTTTTTTTTTTATATTTTTTTTTTTTTTTTTTTTTTTTTTTTTTTGTACAGTTCTCCTATAATGGGGCGTGGCAGGGGGTGTGTACTATGACTACATACATTTGCTAATAGGTGTCCCACAGTCCCATCTTGAAAAGTTGGGAGGTATGTTATTGTCATGGGTAAGGATGAGCTCAGGCATGTTCGCATGGTCCACGTCGGCAGGAAGTCAGCAGATTGCTGCGCTAATCACAGGCAGTGAGACATTGCCCGATGCGCGGCTGCAGAGATCGGGAAATGTCTCACTGCCTGTGATTAGCGCAGCTCTCTGCCGACTTCCTGGCAGGCTCTGCACGTGGACCAATGCGAACACGCCTGAGCTCATCCCTAGTCATGTGTTATGGCTAGGGTTGCCACCTGTCCAGGATTCACCTGGACAGTCCGGGTTGTGAATCATGTGCTCAGGTTTCAGTCCACCTGAAACCCGGACACATTATTCCGACCAGGCTGTGGCTAACCAAGTAACCGAGATAGTCATACACAAATATGTTGCCGCTGCTGGCGCCTGTTTAGGAGCAGGTTTGGCATCACGGAAGGGTGGGGTGATGATGTCAGCAAGAGCAATTTGGCCACACCCACTAGCGCGCTCTGTGCACTACATTACTACTCTCCTTGGGGCACCCAAATGTGTCCCAGGTCTTTTATAATCCTATAGTGTTTACTGCAAAAAAAAAGAATTGCCCTGTGCCGCAAAAGTGTTCGGGTTTGGCTTGAAGAAAAGGTGGCAACCCTAGTTATGGCATCTTGTTCAATGTGTTCTCTATATCCGGTGGCACATATTCCCTATAGGTATATTAATAATAGTGATTTGTTTTCTAGGATCTCTCTACCAGCACTCCTATCTGTGACTATGGAGGAGAGCACACGGCTCCTATTTCCCAGTGCAGCCCAACACAAGATAACAGAAGGTGATCGTTGCATCATAAAGTGAATTATATATATTTTTTTTAAAGTGACTTTTCTTTTGCAAAAAAGTTCTGCTGACCAGCACTTCATGCAGGTACCCAGAGGTACCAATACAGTGTTGCCAACCTCCCGAAGTAAAATTTACTGGCAGGACCCCAACAATTACAAACACAACCTTTTTTTTTTTTTTTTTATTGGCAAAAATCATGAAATTTACTGACAGAGCCACATTTTTTGCTGGCCCTGCAAAAAAGTACCTACAATGCCTGTTTTCAGTGCTTAACAGTGCAAATATCAATATTTAAACCATAAACATGAAGCTAGTGCTATTAGCCATGTGTTTAAGTTCAACAAAAGTCAAAAGTCAAAAAACATATTTCTGGATTTACATGGTACGGACATGGTGCAGGGGGGTCAGAGGCTGTGCGGACATGGTGCAGGGGGGTCAGAGGCTGTGCGGACATGGTGCAGAGGGGTCAGAGGCTGTGCGGACATGGTGCAGGGGGGTCAGAGGCTGTGCGGACATGGTGCAGGGGGGTCCGAGGCTGTGCGGACTTGGTGCAGGGGGGTCAGAGGCTGTGCGGACGTGGTGCAGAGGGGTCAGAGGCTGTGCGGACGTGGTGCAGAGGGGTCAGAGGCTGTGCGGACATGGTGCAGAGGGGTCAGAGGCGGTGCGGACATGGTGCAGGGGGGTCAAAGGCTGTGCGGACATGGTGCAGGGGGGTCAAAGGCTGTGCGGACATGGTGCAGGGGGTCAGAGGCTGTGCGGACATGGTGCAGAGGGGTCAGAGGCTGTGCGGACATGGTGCAGGGGGGTCAGAGGCTGTGCGGACATAGTGCAGGGGGGTCAGAGGCTGTGCGGACATGGTGCAGAGGGGTCAGAGGCTGTGCGGACGTAGTGCAGGGGGGTCAGAGGCTGTGCGGACATGGTGCAGGGGGGTCAGAGGCTGTGCGGACATGGTACAGGATGGGGGTCTGTCTCTGTGGCTGGCTCTGCTTCTGCTCAGTCGCTCTGTCTATCTGTCCTCCCTCCTCCTCCTCCATACTTGGCTCAATAGGTAGGTCAGTACAATCTGACTGAGGTCTGACTCACTGACCTGGATGGATGGTCAGTCAGTCAGTGCTGTCTCCGTTCCAGGCCAGGCACAGGCATCATCGACCTCCTCGGACCCCTGCTGTTGTGAGGCGCCGCCGGGAACGAGCACCGACCATTCAAAAATTACATTACATTACATCACTGCGCATGCACCCGCCCAAGGCGCCCAACCGAACGTGTACGAGTTGTCCCGAGCTCGGCAGTAGCGATGTCGGCCTGAAGCCATCATTTTTACAGGCACCGCTGCCCGTAACGGACATTTACGGGCGCCCAGAAAAAGGGGTGAAATTTACGGGCTGTCCGTAAATTTATGGACGGTTGGCAACACTGTACCCCTACCTACCTACAGCAGCTTCAGTCCCCCCTGCTCCACCAGAATCCCAGGCTGCTCTGATTGGGCAAAGTGTCAGCATTTTTAGTATGCTAACTGAGGGATTGCCGTGGTCATTGTCGTGAAACCTTCAGGGTCCTCTGCACACTGACCACAGGGGGTTGCTCAGGGGGTTGCTCACTCGGTACTGCTGTCATTTACAGAATGCCTTGTATTTTTTTTCAATGAATTCCAGGTTCAGATTCAGGTGCCTTAACAGCCCTTCGGGTATGAGATTTGTACTTACTTTGTGTGAAGTATGCAATAAAGATCAAACCTATAATTCAGCTTTAAGACCCCTTTCACACCAAGGGCATTTTGCAGGCACTATAGCGTTAGAAATAGCGCCTGCAATCCACCCTCAAACTGCTGCTCCATTGTCTGCAGCGTGAAAGCCCGTTTAGTGTTCTTCAGACCTAAGGGGGGCCAGACTGTGGGCATTGGGAGTAGAAAGGGTCCTGATGTTAGTGGGAATGAATAAGAGCTCAGCACTCTAGGGAGAAAAGAGGAGGCAGAGCGGAGAGCTGCTGATTGACAGTCAGCAGCTCTCTGCTTGGGGAGCGGTCAGAACCAAGTGATTGGCGGTGTTCGATTGCTCGGTTCTCAGTGTAGAGATGCCGGGGGGACAGATTCAGCATCGGACCGTATAAAATCTGCAAAAAGAAAAAAAATCCTTTACTTCTCTTTTCTTTTCCAATGGTTTTTATTGGTTTTAACATATAGAACGTACAATAAACATTTTTAAGGATGCAAAATAAGGGTACATGTCTTAGCCAACACGGCTCGCAAAACAAAAAGAGAACATTATGCCAACCACAGTGTTACTTTGCTTAATATTCCTAGGGTGATCAGATAATTTCAACCAAGTTTGGCTAAACACACCCCTTCTGTGATTGGACTTCTTTACGAAAAACATGGCTTAACAATAAACAGAAACATAAAGAAAGAAAAAAAATAAAATAACGTAAAATAAAAATATATCCGTTTAGACACTTATTACCCCTGGAGTTGCCCCAATTATACGTATTATCTTATGGGGGAGAAGAGGGTAGATGAAAGCCCCAACAGCCACCCCTCATGGGGTCACACTGTGGATGGGGGGAACGCGGTGTCCCATGGAAATCAATGGGTAGGAGTGGTATAGAAGCGGTGAATACACCGCTGCTATACCGCTCCAAAGATGCTGCTTGCAGGACTTTTTTACCGTCCTGCTAGCGCACCGCTCCAGTGTGAAAGCCCGCTGGCTTTCACACTGGAGTGAATGGGGCCGGATTTTTTCAGCCGCTGTACAGGCACTATTTTTAGTGCTGTACCGCCTGAAAAATGCCCCAGTGTGAAAAGGGCCTTATTGCCACTTTCTTTGTGTCTTTTAAAGCTGGCCATAGATGGATTGAATCTCAGTCGGTTCAGCAGGGACCGGCCGATATTTGACCCATCTACAGCAGGCTGGTTGTATCCAAAGTCCTTTTATATCATAGTCCACAGAGTTCCCCCTTTATATCATAGTCCACAGAGTTCCCCCTTTATATCATAGTCCACAGAGTTCCCCCTTTTATATCATAGTCCACAGAGTTCCCCCTTTTATATCATAGTCCACAGAGTTCCCCCTTTTATATCATAGTCCACAGAGTTCCCCCTTTTATATCATAGTCCACAGAGTTCCCCCTTTTATATCATAGTCCACAGAGTTCCCCCTTTTATATCATAGTCCACAGAGTTCCCCCTTTTATATCATAGTCCACAGAGTTCCCCCTTTTATATCATAGTCCACAGAGTTCCCCCTTTTATATCATAGTCCACAGAGTTCCCCCTTTTATATCATAGTCCACAGAGTTCCCCCTTTTATATCATAGTCCACAGAGTTCCCCCTTTTATATCATAGTCCACAGAGTTCCCCCTTTTATATCATAGTCCACAGAGTTCCCCCTTTTATATCATAGTCCACAGAGTTCCCCTTTTATATCTGAACTTGCAGAGTTCCCTTTCACTGTAAGGGGGGGGACTCTGCAGACTCTGATGTAAGGGAGAACTCTGGGGACTCTAACATAAGGGATGCTCTGGTGTACAAAGAGGACTCTGATGTAAGGGGTAGCTCTGATGTAATGAGTGCTCTGAGAACCCTGATTTACCTTAGCGTACTCACTTAGAGGCAGGATAGAGAAGGGGGGAGACAGTCCAGTCTGAATAATGTGTCCGGGTTTCAGACAGTCTGAAACCTGGACACATGATTCCAAACCCGAACTGTCTGGGTGAATCCCGAACAGGTGGCAACCCTACTCTTGACCCTGTGCAGGTTAGAGGGGCCCCAGGTTGGTTCCTCAGGATCCTTCTGGTTGGAGTTGTTTGGTGGCTCTGTGTCCCCTGTAGATCCTCTGGCTGCCCCCCAATCTGCCTCCTTTATATCTGTCACTTAATGAGATCTGGCCATTCCCTGAAGTTGTCTCCCTTTTATCCCTACAGAGTAGAATGTATCTCATTATATCTATTATATCTCATTTATAGAATGGTCACATCATCCTATGACAAAACGGTGAAGTTCTGGGACCTTGAGACAGGGAAGGTTCTGGTATGTACATCGACTTATCGCCCACATTTACATTCTACCATTTATTTTTTTGCCTGTAACATATTTGCCATTCCAGCTTTATTTTCTCATTTATGTAAATCCTAACAATAATGTTGTATTTGCTTCTTATTGATCTGTTCATGTTACCAATGGAAGCGCTTTGTTATACAGATGTGCTCATAAGTTTACATACCCTGGCAGAATTTGATTTCTTGGCCATTTTCAGAGAATATGAATGATAACACAAATACTTTTCTTTCACTCATGGTTAGTGTTTTGGCTGAAGCCATTTATTATCAATCAACTGTGTTTACTCTTTTTAAATCATAATGACAACAGAAACTACCCAAATGACCCTGATCAAAAGTTTTCATACCCCAGTTCTTAACACCGTGTATTGCCCCCCTTTAACATCAATGACAGCTTGAAGTCTTTTGTGGTATTTGTGGATGAGGGTCTTTATCTTCTCAGATGGTAAAGCAGCCCATTCCTCTTGGCAAAAGCCTCCAGTTCCTGGAAATTCTTGGGCTGATCTGCATGATCTGCATGTTTGAGATCTCCCCAGAGGGGCTCAATGATATTGAGGTCAGGAGACTGAGATGGCCACTCCAGAACCTTCATTTTATTCTGCTGTAACCAATGACAGGCCGACTTGTCCTTGTGTTTTTGGATCATTGTCATGTTGGAATGTCCAAGTACGTCCCATGCGCAGCTTCCTGGCTGATGAATGCAAATGTTCCTCCAGGATTTTTTGATAACATACTGCATTCATCTTGCCATCAATTTTGACCACATTTCCTGTGCCTTTGTAGCTCACACATCCCCAAAACATCAGCAATTCACCTCCGTGTTTCACAGTAGGAATGGTGGACCTTTTTTATCATAGGACTTGCTGACTCCTCTCTAAATGTAGTGTTTATGGTTGTGGCCAAAAAGCTCCATTTTGGTCTCATCACTCCAAATGACTTTGTGCCAGAAGATTTGAGGCTTGTCTCTGTGCTGTTTGGCGTATAGTAAGCGGGATACTTTGTGGCATTTGTGTAGTAATGGCTTTCTTCTGGCAACTCGACGATGCAGTCCATCTTTCTTCAAGTGACTCCTTATTGTGCATAACACTAGCCACACTAAATGTTTTCAGAGAGTCCTGTATTTCACCTGAAGTTATTTGTGGGTTTTTCTTTGCATCCCGAACAATTTTCTTGGCAGTTGTGGCTGAAATTTTAGTTGGTCTACCTGACCGTGGTTTGGTTTCAACATAACCCCTCATTTTCCACTTCTTGATTAGAGTTTGAAAGTTTGAACACTGCTGATTGTCATTCTCAATTCCTTGGATATATTTTTATATCCCTTTTTTGTTTTATACAGTTCAACTACCTTTTTTCCTGCAGATCCTTTGACATTTATTTTGCTTTCCCCATGACTCAGAATCCAGAAACATCAGTGCAGCACTAGATGAAAGATGCAAGGGGCTGTCAGGAGTCCAGAAACTCATTGACCTTTTATACACACACACTAATTACAAGCAAACGGATCACAGGTGAGGATGGTTACCTTTAACCACATGCCGACAAAGAGCACCGTTCCCCCAAATGCCAGGGCCATAATCACAAGGCAAGAGGCTCGCATTCCGATCCCTCCAACAGCCTCTGTCCCGGATAGGTCTGTCACAACTACATTTTAAAAAAAATTCTGCATGTCTATAACTGGTAGAACCGTGTGAATCCCATAGGTAGGAGTTTTTTTTTTCACAGCAAGCATTACAGATTTTCTGAAATATCACTGGAGTTGCTAAATGAAAATCTTCATTAAAGTGTTTGTTAACCCCCCACAAAACTGTATCTTGCTCCTTTAGCATGTTATATGATACAGTGCTTGTCCTGTGTCATTTGCCCCCCTGTATCACCTAAAAAAAAACTGACTGATCCTGCCAGTTTCTACCCTCCCTCTGTAAACTGACCACGGTGTATTATGGCTGCTGAACCTGACACTGTGGTCAGTTTACGTGCCTCTGTCATCTGCAGCCTGCTATCTGCAGCTCTCCTCTCTGCTCCTGTGTCCTCCTCCCCCTCCCCTCTCTGTCTATCTGCTCGTGACAGTGCCGCCCCTCCCCCCTCCAGCTGCTCTCATAACTCTAACCTGTATACACCGTCCGCACTGCCTCCCATTGCAGTGTCCCCCTCTGTGTTTGATTTATAAATATAAATACTGTAAATACCTCATTTAAGAGCTGAGATTGTGATCACATGACCAGCCGGTGTTGGAGAAAATGTAGGCTAGGCAAAAAAACACACAGGAGTATATCCTACTCAAGGGGGAAATATTTTACAGTTTACGCCACATCCTATAATAAAAGAACTGAAGGGAAAATCCCCAATGGGTTGGACTTTAAAGGCGTGAAATTAGTAACCCCAAAAGAGTGAAAGTTATTGAAAAATAGAAAACACGTTTATTACAAAAAGATGTAACACATATAACAGCAAAGGATTATACATATATGACAATATAAAAACACCTGGAAAGCGTTACAACAGAACTTGGTACAATTCAAGCTATGAATATATTTTTATGTCATTTTCTCACACTGACGCGTTTCGGATAAAAATACTTTACTCCTTCCTCAAAGGTGAGATTATAACATCATTCCTATTATGTATAGAAAAATAGCAAAGTCAGGTGATATGTCAGAAGTACAAATCCTCGTATAATGGTTAAATCTTGAATCAAAAAAATTTTTTCATATAATTGTAAATAAAGAATATATAAATAAAAACTCACACAGAGAGAATACACCAGGTATGGAGACGTTCCGGTACAGATTAAAAGAAACGGCTGGGAGGAGGAGCTTCTTCACTCTACAGCCTCAAAAAGAGGTCAATTGGATGTCAGGTAGATGCAGATGCCCAATCAAATGAATGAAGCTTTATAATTGCTCAGAACGTTTAGATGTAGTGCATCTATCCTAGACAAAGTGATCGTTGGGGGGGGGGGGGGGGCCGCCTGTAGAGCACACTGGGGTCGGAAAAGATAGAGAGAGATTCCTAAAAAATAAAATAAAATGTATATTTTTATAAGTCAGATCAATGGGCAATATCCTCTAAGGTATCACACAGCGTATATAATCGCTAATTAATACCTGTTGGTGAATCTTATCTTGTTATGCTCTAATTAAAATGTCTTTCAAATTTAGACAGTACCAACCGGTGACTCTAAAAAGAAATAATCAAGGACAGCATTTAATATAGTAGCTAAATGAACAATGCCTACCCTTACAAGTTACAAGTATCCTTGCATTTCAGTATTAAATAATTTCAACATTGCATATAATGGTAAGTGTGTATGGGGCAAGTGGAATCCCCTCTTTCTAGGGGGAAGCAATGGCCACATTAAGGAAGGTTACATTAAGTATAGAGGAAAAAATAAACAAGTAAATAACCTGTGTAGTGTTCCATCTAAATGGTAATGATGGTAGTGCTGGGTAGGGTCCATAATTGACAATAGATGTAAGCTAAATGGGGTGCAAACAAGGAGCCCAGAAGTTCTATAAAGACTCAATCAAAATCAGGGAATAGTTTGTTACCTTTTGCTGACAGAATGCTGTTTGCCTCCTCCTCAGACCAGCCGGCGTTGTGTCAAATACTGTCCCCCGTCGGATAGTGTCCGCCCTGTACTGCGCTTACGCAATACGGAGGACAAGGAGGCGCCAAAGTTTTCCAAAGATGAATGGCGCCTGCGCTGTGAGTCCAGGTTCAAGCCCCACCATCCAAGTGGAAACGGAGTTAGAACAAAAAATAGCCGAGCGAAGCGAGCCCGAGAGGGGCCCTGTTACTATGTGCTACCGTATGTTCACTTGGATGGTGGGGCTTTCACCTGGACTCACTGCGCAGGCGCCGTTCTTTTTCTGAGACTTTCGGAGTCTCCTTGTCCTCCGTACTGCGCAAGCGCTGCGCCTGCGCAGTACGGGGTGGACACTATCCGATGGCCGGACAGTTTTTGACAGAACACCGGCTCTCTCCTCTCTTCCTCCGTTCCAGACTGACATCAGCAGAGGAATTTCAGCCCCGCCCGCTGCATCTCTCAGAGGAGAAAAGGAGAAAGCTGGTCAGTCATGTGATCGCAATCTTGGCTGTGAAATGAGGTATTTGCAGCATTTATTTTTATAAATCACACACAGAGGTGGACACTGCAATAGGAAGCATTGCTGATGGTGTATACAGGTTAAGCCCCATACACACGGTCGGACTTTTTCATGGATTCTGTCCGATCGGACAAGGTTGTTGAAAAATCAGACCGTGTATGCACCATCGGACAGTGTTCGTCGGTTTGACCGACGGACAAAGTCTTATCTCCTGCTGGAAATCTTGGCCGTCAACACGGTCCGATCACACCAAATCCGATCGTGTGTACGGTTGTCCGACCGGACAAAGTGCTACGCATGCTCAGATCACATTACAAGACCAAAGCTATTGGCTACTAGCCTCTACGTAGTCCCGTCGTAGGCAACAAACGTCACCACGTTCAGAATGATCGGATTTTCCGACAACTTTGTCCGACCGTGTGTACGCAAAACCAACATCGGACAAAGTATGATGGACATGGTCCGACGGACCTGGTCCGCGGATTGTCCGACCGTGTGTATGGGGCTTTAGAGTGGCTTTACAACCAATTTGCAATTTGCTATACTGGGGCCGGGTGGGGCAGTAAGATGGTCTTCAGCAGCATACCCCGGCCATCTTCCCTCAGGCTTAGTCTTCATTTGCCCGCCTTGTTTGGCTACTACTTCATTGTCCTTTTTGCTTCTGATGCATTTACTCTTCATGGGCCTATTTTCTATGTGTGTACCATTTTATCTATGGTCGTGCTTTGTGGGCTTTTTACTCTGTACATCCAGTTCTGGGTCATTCTTTAATGTTTGTTTGCCTTGTTTATTATTGCAATTCCTTTTTTTTTTTTTATTTGTCTGCCTTCTCCTCCAACCCAAGCTTGTTCTCTTTTACTGTACTTTTTTTTTTCTTTGTATAAACCCTAATAAACTCAGATTGAACATTATACAGTTTGCTGATATTGTTGGCTGTGGTTTGCAGTGGTCGGTGAGTTTGGATGGTCTGGTGACCTCCTGCAATGTTTCCGGTGATGGAAAGCTCGTGGTATGCAGTGTGGATGTGGACAATACGGTGTGCGTCATCGATTCGACCACGGCCTCCAGAGTTCTAAATATTAAAGGTACATCATTTTTTATTTTGCTGTCTCTTGACACCTTGATAGTGTTGTGGGGCTTTAACATTCATTTGCAAATAACCTTAAAGCTGAACTCCGGGATTGGGCAAGATCTACCCTGACAGTGGGTCCTCTACCCGCACTGCAAAGGTTCAATGCATTTTTAGTGTAAGAGTGCAGGGATAAGGTCAGTAGTGTATCTAAGGTATATCAGCCATGCAGGGGCAGACTGACATCTCATGGGGCCCCCGGGCAATAGGAGATTATGGGGCCCCCAGGCAATCAGAGATTATGGGGCCACACAGTATACAATCACACACAGTATACAATCACACAGTATACACATACATGTACACATAGTATAAACACACATGTTTCTATTGGCTGAGAAGGTACTGGAGAGGTGGGGCAGCTATAATCTCTGGATTTTTAGACCAAAAGTATGTCAGTAAGGGACATTTCAGAGACAGATGTAAAAAAAAAAAACACAGATTTTGACATACTGTCCCTGGTTTTTCTGAGGCTGGCAACCCTGATGGGGCCCCCTAGTGGCCCAGGGGCCTCGGGCAGTGCCCGAGTGGCCGAATGGTCAGTCTGCCCCTGCAGCCATGGCAAGTGCCATGGGGGGGGCAGCAAAAAGCCACACCCGCACAAAAAAAACCCCACCCGCCCTCCCGTGGCCATCTCCCATACTAATAATCCCCCCGGCGCCGCGGCCAGCCTGCTGGAGCACGGTGCCGGTGTTCTGTCAGATAGGGAGGGCTCGGCTTAGGCTGAGGGAGGCTCTGTCAGCAGGGAGGGGTGGGGCCGGGAGCTCCACTGACGCTCGGACCCTACCTTGCCCCATGTAGTGTATGTGCTCAGAGCAGAGTGGGAGTGCTAAGATCGCCTCTCTTGGACTTCTGAGAGTCCCGTCCTGGACCACGAAAATCTCCGCCCCTGCTGCCAAATGCCCTGCCCTTACCTGCCAATATACACTGCCTGTAGACTCACTGTTACGCTAAACCCACCCTGACAATGTTGTTTACCCCCCTGTATAGCTGTGCATTGCTGAAAGTTATCATCCATATGACTCCTGACTTTAGTGGTGAGTGTAGATGTGACCCCTTAGATTGGTGGTCAGTGTAGGTAGGAGGTCAATTTACCATTGCTGTCTTTTCAAGGAACCCCTAGCACCCTCTGGAGGATCCCCAGGGTTCCACAGAACCTTGATTGAGAAAGGCTGTCTTAGATTAGAGAACATCATAACTATGATTGTTGGACCCAGAGCATCAAGGGAAAGGCCGCAGGGAAGAGTGCTAACCACTTAGCCATTCTTTTTCTGACTCCTCACTGGTCTCACCAGGCCCTGGGAATCATTATCTCTATTGGTGGGATATTTTTTTTAATCTATTTTGGGGTTTAAGAAGTGCAGCCAGGCTGGCAAGGCAAAGCCCAAACCATCCCCTTCCAGAGGCGATCGTGTCCTTCATATCATAGAGGATGTAAGCTTATTATATCATTGTCACTTTTCAGACCAGCACACATCCACCATAACCCGATGCTGCTTTGACACCAAGAGTCAGAGGATTTGTTCAGTGTCATCAGACCGAGCGATCAAATTGTGGGATATGATCGCCCAGCGCACCACCATCAACATAAGTGGGTAAGAAGAAACATGGGCATCGTATGGGAAAATAAAATCTGAATTTTTTACTCCAATGGCAAACAATCTCGTTATCTTTTTAAAGACA
The DNA here is from genome assembly GCA_028564925.1 of Lithobates sylvaticus. Taxonomy (NCBI): domain Eukaryota; kingdom Metazoa; phylum Chordata; class Amphibia; order Anura; family Ranidae; genus Lithobates; species Lithobates sylvaticus. Next base: position 17,251,277 of record CM053034.1, read on the forward strand.
TGAGCTCATCAGTCTGCTGCTTCTCCAATCACAGGCTGGGGGAGGGAAAAGACCTGTGAGGCCTTGTTCACCTGGATGGTAAAAATGTGTGGCTCGGCCTTGTTTTTTACCACCCCACAACTGCCCACTGAAAGCCTTACAACTTGTTGTGGTAGCAATGCTTTCCTTTGCAGCCAAAGAAGATTTAACTCAGCATGATGGGGTTGATACCAGGGAGTACCGCCTGTCAAACTTGCCCACTTAAGTCAATGGGAGCGTGATGCAACACCTGGTTTGCGGTTACAATGCATTTGTTTAATTTAAAATCGCCAGTTGGCTCTTCAGGCCTGGATTTACTCCCTTTGCCGCCCCAAGGCCGGGTCCTTCAATGCCGCCCCCCCCCACACACACACACACACACACACACACACACACACACCACCTTGTCCTTTATCGATGAGCCACTGTGCCCATCAAAGCTGCCACTGTGCCCATCAAACGCTGCCACTGTGCCCATCAAACGCTGCCACTGTGCCCATGAAAGCTGCCAGTGTGCCCATTATATTTTAAAACGTTCTACTTTTCCAGTTCTACACATGGGGTGCGAGAGCCAGGGGAGGAGAAAGAAGACCTACCTTTTCCTCCTGGCCAGCTCAGCTCCGAATCTGATCAATTCCTCCACACTGCTTCTGCTAGTTTCACTTGACCCCACTCCACTCCGTGCCACGGTCAGACTCCTCCTACCGAGGCCTCTGTTCCTCCGAGTCCGATCACGCTGGCTTGCAGGCAGCATAGCAAGGGGCGGGGCCAGAGCGTCAGTGGAGCTCAAGGCCCCGCCCACCCACGGCCCGCTCCTTGATCAAATAAAAAGCAGCACTGGCACTGCGTGTGCGTGCTGCTCATGCCGGCTGTCTGATGACTGTCTATGACAGACAGTGGGAATTTTCAGCGCCGATTTGCGGGCAGCACATTGGCTTAAGGGGAAGCTCTGCTTTGGGCCCCAAACAGTGAAAGGGCCCTGGGCAGCTGCCCCGTTTTGCCTGCGGTAAAGACGGCCCTGGCCTCGTGGCCTTGTGGGAAATCCAGCCCTGTGGCTCTTCCACTTCCTGAAAAGTGATCCACTGCTACTTGCGTTTCAGAGTGAAGTAGAAAATGCCGTCTGTGTGCATCTAGTCTTATGCCGCGTACACGCGGTCGGAATTTCCGACAACAAATGTTGGATGTGAGCTTATTGTGTATGCTCCATCGGACATTTGCTGTCGGAATTTCCAACAACAAATGTTTGAGATCTGGTTCTAAAATTTTCCGACAACAAAACTTGTTGTTGGAAATTCCGATCGTGTGTACACAATTCCGACGCACAAATTGCCACGCATGCTCGGAATCAAGCAGAAGAGCAGCACTGGCTATTGAACTTCATTTTTCTTGGCTTGTTGTACATTTTGTACGCCACCGTGTTCTTGTCGTTCGGAATTTCCGACCAACTTTGTGTGACCGTGTGTATACAAGACAAGTTTGAGCCAACATCCGTTGGAAAAAATCCACGGTTTTGTTGTCGGAATGTCCAATCGTCTGTAGGCGGCATAATTGCATAAATTCCCGTTCAGTGATTGTTGGATTCTCTAAAGGAATAATATGGAAAACTCAAGCTGGTGACACTGGTATCTTGGCTGAAAAGCTTTGGTTAGAATCGCACAGCACTGCAAAGAAAATAATAAAAAGAGCAGTAAATAGTCAACAGGAGGGTGAAACAATGCTCCACTTCACCTAAAACAGAAAAAGAACAGAACCCCATTCAGGCCTCCACAGGAGCTTCAACCATATAAAACACCAATATAGTGGTACCTTGGACTACAAGCAGAATTCATTCCAGAAGAATGCTTGTAATCCAAAGCACTCGTATATCAAAGCGAGTTTCCCCATAGAAGTCAATGGAAACTCAAGTAATTCGTTCCACAGTGACTTCTATTGTATGCAGTACCGCATGTTGCCAGAGGTGGGGGGGGGGGGAGCCGGAGACTCTCTGAAACACTCAGGAACGGAGTGTTTCCGAGTGGCTCCGAGTGCATCTGAACGGCTCCGGCGCCCTCGCACCTCTGACCAAATGCGGTACTGCAGAGGCTTGAATCCTGCTCTTTTGCGAGACAACGCTCACGAACGGAGTCAGGATTTAAAAAAAAAATAGCTTGTATTGCAAAATGCTTGTTAACCGCATTACTTGCAATCTGAGGTATTACTGTACGTGTTTAACATGGTTGTAAATTCTTACATATACCCAGTGAAGTGACGGGCCTCAGGTGATACACAGAGATGGAAAAAAAAAAACCCTCCTACATAAGTTGTACCTGTTTATCTGTTGTGTTCTCTCTACATCCATTCAAAGTCCATAATTTATAAAGCTTGTCTGAGAGTTCAGAAAAGGGGGGGGGCAGAGAGCTGAAGTTACACTCTGCAGAGCTAAGTGAAGAGAGCTCTGAGAGCTGATTGGAGTGAAGGGACACCCCTCCCCCCTCCACACAGGAACAGAGCTGAAGCTGTCAATCAGATGACGTTCCCTCCCCTGTCACCATTTTTCTCTTGGTGTCAGGAAAACTTGTCAGAAATCACTCGTTCTGATAGCAGAGGAACGAGACCATGGACAG